>ML682116.1:2190069-2307682 GCA_007922195.1 Podocnemis expansa | reverse complement strand
GTTTGTTTGTTTGTTTGTTTGTTTGTTTGTTTGTTTGTTTGTTTGTTGTCTAGGCCAATTCATTTGAGGAAAATAGTATCTAGAATGAAAATACAAATTCAGGGTAAAAACCAAAATTATAAGATTTTCAAACTAATTATGGTGATATTTTATACTTATGTAAGTTAGAATTTATGGATAATATATCATTTTAATCTATTTGGTTAACAGTAGCCTGGAAGAAAACATAAAATTAAAGTTAAACTGATAAAGTTTGCAGATGATGCAAAAGTTAGGGAAGTAGTAAGTGGACAGGCCACTGATTCTGAGCTATGAGAACTGGTTGATAAAGTAGGTAGAAGCAAACAATAGGCATTTTAATATTTTTTTATTTTAATATTTTAATAAATGTAAATGTATACATTTAGGGGGGAAATGTGGGCCATAGTTACATGGTGAAAGACCTTATACCAGGAAGCAGCAACTCTGAAAAAGATTTGGGGGTCTGGGTAGATAATAAGCTGAACATGAGCTCCCACTTTGATGCTGTAGTCAAAAGAGCTAACAGAATCCTGGGATAAGTAAGCAAAGGAATCTCAAGTAAGAGGAGAGAGGTTATTTTAACTCTGTATTTGTCACTGGTGTGCCTGCTGCTAGAATATAGTGTTCAGTTCACAATTTGAGAATGCTGATAAGTTGGAGAAGATCTATAGAAGAGCCATGAGAATTATTAAAGGATTAGAAAAGCTGCCTCATAGTGATAGACTCAAGGAGCTCAAGCTATGTACCTTAACAAAGAGAAGGTTAAGGGTGACTTGATTACAGTCTGTAAGTATGTACATAGGAAACAAGTATTTAATAGTGGGCTCTTCAAACTAGCAAAGATATAATATGATCCAGTGGCTGGAAATTGAAGTTTGATAAATTCAAAAGGGAATAAATCATAAATTTTTAAGAATGGAACTAATTAGCCATTTTGAACAATTTACCAAAGGTCTTAGTGGATTCTCTATCACTAACCGTTTTTAAATCAAAATTAGATGTTTTTGCTCAAAGACATGCTCTAGGAATCGTTTTGGCCTGTGTTAGACTGGAGGTCACATTAGATGATCACAGTGGTTCCCTTTGGCCTTGGAATCCAAACATTTATGAAATGAAGACCCCTTTAGAAAGACACAGAAAGGGCGAAAGAGTTTAAACTAGAAATTTAAGAAATACAAGTTTTCCAAAGCAATTAAGATATTTCTTATAATCCTCCCAAACACTTCAGCTTTGCTTGGTAATTGGTGGGTCCACAACGAATAAGCCATTTTAAGCAGTTTTGGGTTGCATCAGGCTTTGTCAACAGGAACGATGAATACCAATTACATTTCCTCATCATGGGAGACAAGGCAGAGACACTGACAACTCTAGATCAGAATGCATATAAAACTGTGAAGAAACAATCTGCTGCATATTTCCCTGGAAAATGGCACTCCCCACTTAATGTCAAAAGTGAACCTGAGGATGCAAATTTCACTGTAATAAGGTTCAAGAATTCAAAATAATAATAATAATAATAATAATAATAATAATGATGATAAATCTGAGCAACAGATGGCTTTGAGGATGGGAAAATAGAATGGAAAATTATGTAGAGAAGTATCCTGGAAGTTACCCTATGCCACAAATAAGCATTTATTCATAGCAGGTGGAGATGATATACAACAAAAAGAAAACAAAAGAGAGAAAGATAACATTGGTGAAGAGTAAAAGAACAGGGCATGGTCTGCAATAGAAATGTCAACACAACTGCAATTTCTAATCATGGGAAAGTGGAAAATGATCCAAAGAATGAGGAAAAAAGAGATGTCAGCATAAAAATGGCTCTAGAGATACTGGTGCCTGTTCATGTCAGGGCTAAGAATGAGCTTCCACCTGTTCTGCTGCCATAGCCTATTGAGGAGCTCCTTATGGAAGATAATCACTGCTCAGTAGTGGATTCAATAGCAAACTTAAAGCCCAGCATGGAAACTACAGAGCTTTCATACAAGCCAAGCAGACTGACTCTACTAATCTGAAAGACTCAAAGACCAAGGAGGTTGTAGCAGGTAAAAGCAAAGCTATTTTATTGATGAGAGACACTTTGATGGCTGACAGCAATCATTTTGGTCTTACTCTAAATTTCAAAAAGGTTCATCTCACTAGATCTCTTACAGATTGCTGTTACTAAAGTCAAGAAATAGGAACTTTTTTCCACATACCTAGGCTTCACATTGTTAGTGTGCAAGACCCCAACTACAGCTATAGAGATAACTATCTATGTTCTGCCTAGATTTATGTTCAAGATAAGGTCATTGACAGCTTTTCAGAATTTGATCCACCAATAATAGATCTGATGGCATAGAAGAGGGGGGTGGGCTGTTTGGCTGGGAAAATCTTAGTCTACTCAGAGATCAATGACGTGGAAAGCAAATTAAAGAAAATAATGAAAATAAAAGACAAAGGAAGAGATTCGATCTAGAACCCAGCTGGCAGGTTCAGTCCAGAGCTAAGGAAAAGGGATGAAAGTGCCCAGTCAAAAATAAAAAGGAAAAGGCTAAGCATAAAGAACAAGAGGAGGGAAAGGTGAGAGCTAAGCCATATGATAGACAGTGAAGTCCTGGCCCTTTTGAAGTCAGTAGCAGTCAATGGGTCCAAGATTTTGCTGAGGAAGGAAAAAGATCAAACCTAAAGTCATACAGAAGAATAAAGCACAGTAGAGAGCCAGCAGAATGTGAGGCAGAATAATTCTCCCTCTAGCTTGAGAGTCCAGGTGGTCTGTCCTTGTTCTCCAGTTTAAGTGTATGGCTAAGCCTCATCAATCTTTTTCCTCTGATGGCACTTAGACAGTTAACACTGCAGGTCTTAGTACACTCAGAAATACAGGCTTATAAGTAATGCATTTTGTCTGGTTGCAAGTGCGTGTGCCTCTTTGGGTCCCTAGTTTTTGCTTGTGCCACAACTTATTAATTATGTCTCATCATACTGCCTAAGAAATTCCAGTCATGGATCATAATCCCGTTGTCCTGGTACTGTACAAACACAGCATAAAAAGAGCATCAGTGAGTTCATAATCTAAACATAAGAGACAAGAGACAATGTAGTGAGGTGGGAAAATACAAGGAAACAATGAGACAATATTAGTCAACATGATCGGCAGTGATATCGGTGCATTAGCAGTCTTACTATTGTTTTAATGGGCATCACAGCAAAAGGAGGGTTTTGGAAGAGGATAAATAGGTAGCTTTGCAGTGGGGACCATCTATGAAGTATGAGGGGCAGCAGGGGAAAAAGTACAAAATTGCTTGTTTGAGAATACAAGTGTTCAATGGAGACTGACGTTATTGTCTGATGTGTGGTGAGAGCTGATATTTGGATGCTGAATGTGCAATGTCTATAATTTTTCTCACCAAAACAAGAGTGCCATCACAAGGAAGGCTGGAGGAAAGAAGAACACATGACAGTGAGCTGTTTGAGCTGTTAACATAGTTTATTTCTAATTTCAAATGAATTGAAGAAGGGATGCAACTTGGACAGGGTTTGGTGGTTTTAGTTTTGTCAGTAATGAGGGATTTCTGTCATCTATGCCCTTACTCTGAGCCTGCTTAAATGTTACTAGTGAATAGTCATGCCCACGTATGGTAGCCTTTGGAATGCCCATTGCCCACACAGTGGAATTGTATCAGCTCTGCTGCCTCTTGGGCTTTCTGAGCCTGTGGGAATGTAATTGGGAGCAAGACTTTTCCTCAGTCTGTAAATCAATTTATAAAGCACTTGAGAATGGCTACCACCAGTGGCAAACTGTTATTTAATTGCAAGTAATTTACTCCCTGCTATGTAGGGCACATATATAAATTTGCACAGTGCAGTGGGAGGTATGTCTCAAGAAGGTTAGAAGACTTCATTCAGAGAAATATTCAAAACTTCAACAGCTTGTCTAAAGTTCATCCAGTTCTCTTTATTCTGGAAATATGATGAGAACTGACTTTCTCAGACTATTTTCAGCCAGAATTTCAGCTAAACCACAGATGTTGAGAGGTTCCTCCTCATTTGCTGTACGTTGTTATAAGAAAAGAGTATGTTAGGATTCAGTGGTAATGTGCCAGAAATCCCTTTTATTAAACATGTTTTGTTGGTGAACTAAATTCCACTGGGAAATATACAAATGCATCTTTTTTTTTAATATGTACAGCCCTTAGAGTGTTGAAAAGTTATGGTAAAGTTTCCTGAAACAGATTGGGAACCTGTACCAGGGACAAAGAAATAGGGGTTTAAAGACACCATTCTCTCTTTGAAATCTGAAGGGGATTTGAAAACAATTTTGTTGTTCTTGTTTGTTGCTTCACTCTTATTCTGGCAAAAAAAAAAAAAAGCCAGTTCTTTAATGAAGGAAGCTCATCCCAGCATTAAACCTGACCTGTATGTATGTTTGTGTCTATGTAATTTTTTATGAACTGCATGACTTCAAACAGTTAAAGCACCAGGCTCAGCCAATATGGAAATACAGCTGAATTTGAAATTTACTATATGCTGTTTCTGCTTTTCATTTTTTACCATTTCACACCTTGTCCGCGTCTCGAGCAAGCTTGTAAGTTTCCAGCGCATACATTTCTTGTGATGATATATTGTCCTGGTGGAAAATTTCATTTACTGGCTGTGCCCTTTGCTGAACCTGTTGCTAGTCAGGGAACATGATAAGCGTATAAGTAGCATGCTACTTCATTTATCATACATCGTTTTAGACACTCAAATATCTCATATACAATTCTGCATTCTGCACGGAAGGAAACTACTAAACTTGCAGGGGGAAAAAATCTACAAATAAATTGTCAGTTTATAATATATAAATGTATCATCCTAATAAAAATTAATCATAGTTTTCTACCAAAAGTGTAAGTGCCCTTTATTTTTTTTTTATAACCTCAGTAACCACATGCTATCAAATGCTAATAGAAAATATCTGGCTATTGTGATTTGGTGTATAGCAGAATTGAAAGATATAAAAATGCTGTCTGTTTTTAATAATTGAATTACATTGCAAAATAAATCACAGGCTTGAAAATACTTAGCAGAGTAAGTGTTTTCTGCTTTGCCTGTGTTCCTTCTTGGCCTATATGTTGCCTATAAGTTAACAAAAATAAAACTGTAGGGTTTTTTTTGTTGTTGTTTTTTATTTAAACTGCAACAAAAAAACCCCTCCAAAACTGAGGGAAGTTTGACCTCATTAGAAGAAAAAATTACCAAAAAATTGAAGCTCATAGTCAGCTGACCCTCAGCCTGGGTGGCCATCATCTCTTTATGCCTCTTCCCTCTGAGTTTCTTCCAGAATCTCTACTCTTGAGCAAGCTTATTGTTTCCTGCAGACGAGTCTTACTGCCCTTTCTTAGTGCTCCTCAGGGCCAGCTACAAGGTGCTGATGGAAAACAGACATTCAGATCCCTTCTCAGGGTTGCATTGTCTTCTGTTAAAAAAAAGTGCAAAGGAAAGGAAAGCTAGTCAGAGGCCAGGGGAGCCCAGCTCAAAGCACTCTGTAGCCTCCAGCAGCCTCTCCTCGTGGGCAAACTTTCCTCCCTTCTCTGCTCTGTAGCCAGCTTTGTCTTTTTAAGCTCCCCTTCACCAGGCAGAGGATGCTCTGCAGAAGTACTTAATTGGTACTGCCTGGCTGCAGGGACACTTTTTAGGATTACTGTCAGTGGGAGGGGGGTGTGTTCTACAACAAGGTCCAATGAAACAAAATTTATTTATTATTATTTTCTGCTTTTAGAACAGTAGGTTGTACTTCCCTAATGTCAGTAACTTTTCATACATTGATTTAAAAGGTTCTTTTGACCATCATTACAATATTTTACTACTAGCTGATTTTTATTTCTAGCATAAAATAATCTACATATTGTCCAAACGGTGCATTTGAATGTTGAGTGTAAAACTATGATTTATATTAAGCAATGCTTACACTAATTACAAACTTGATCTAAGGTATCAGACTATGGAAAGTACTGCTTATATTTACATAGCATCTCTCCACTGCATGTTTTTTTAAAATGGGATGTAAAAGAGTTACTCCACTGACTGTCAAATGTATCCATTTCTAGGGTGGAGCATAGGAATTTAATATTGCAACACAGCACTGCATGCTAGTTTGGAACAGGAAATGGAGAAAAATATCATAATCAACTTAGATTTCTGGGAAAATTTATATAAGCAGAGTTTAATTTCCTGAATTAAAATTTGACTGTCATCAGAGCATTGTCACTTCTGCTTTTGAAAAAAGAATCAGGGGAATCTTCAATAAGCATAATTATCTAAAATGCTAGTTTTATGCGTCATCTGAAAAAAATGTCACCCACAACAATACATTACCCTTGAACACTGTTCTGGGGCGTTTGCTCAGTAGATGTACAAGGGAGAGTTTTACCAATAGAATCCCTCACAGTTTCCTTCAAAACAGTGACTTCTATTTGGACATCTTCCACTGAAATCCTGATGAGAGCTCACAATCATAATTTGAAGTCTGAGGAGTTCTCATGCTCAGTGGTATAAAGTTTAAGGTGGCTTACCACCTCTTTAACCATACATTCAAAATTTGCAAAGAGGTGGAGGAACTGGAAAAGTCTAAAGCAGGGGTGTCCAACCTTTTTGGGTGAGGTGCCACACTGCAATTCTTTTCTCAATCAAGGGGCCAGTGAGAGAATTTTTGATAGATAAGACATGCACATTGGTCTTATTAATAAATTTTAATAAAATCATGATTAGTGTGATATTTGGCATTGCTTTTGCTTGCACTGTGTACAGAGGACAAGAGGGGCAGGGGTGCCTGTGTGAGGGGGCAAGGCAGAGCATGGGGAGCAAGGCAGGACATGGGAGGATGGCAGAGGAGGGGAGGGAAAGAAGAGTGAGGTGGGGGGACCAAAGCAGGTGGGTGGAAGCACTCAGCTATTTCCTGACAGGGGCCCTACCAACTCTGCTCTCTTCACTCCCTGCCAACCACTGCTCAGAGAAAGGACAGCAGTGCTGGGGAGAGGAGAACAGGCTCAGACAGAGACATGACAGAAACCCTGGCAGTTCTGCAGGAGTCACAGGTTTTGGCATTGCACATCTCTGTACCAGAAACATTGATGGGCAACAGTTTCTACAGAAGAGTTTTTGCCACTAAGGTCAGGGGAAGGACAGGGCCGCTGGTGTTATGAGTGTGGGAGAAAAGCAGAACTGGGGGGGGGGGAATGTCCTGGTCAGGATTTTAAACTGGTCAGGACACTCCCCGCAAATCCAGCCCCTGAACAGCCCTCTGGCAAGGCCATGCCTCCATGTAGTTGTGCTGTGCTCATGGTGGAAAATTGACAAGGGCCCTGGCCAGCTCCAGCTCCCAGGGTCTTGCAGCAGAACTCCATGGGTTGGATGAAAGCCCTTGGCAGGCCGGAGTATGGCACCCGGGCTGCAGGTTGGACAAGCCTGTTCTAAAATAAAGAGATTTCATCAAGTAGATCATCAGTTCATTCATTTATTCTGCTTATGGAGCATAGCGTGCACACTTCTCATCACTACTTCCAAAGAGCCCAGGTTTCTACCAGTGTTGTAGCCTGTTCTGAGATGGTTGGTTGCACAGGATGATTAATGACCTCTTGAAAGTGTTGTGTCCATCTTTTCTATTATTCTGCCTCAGCGTTCAGTATTTTACCACATTCCTCTTTCATGAGCAATAATTTGTTCTGTGGACCAGCTTTTAATTTGCACAATTTCTTCTAGACAGTGATGTAATCATTTCTGGTTGATGCAGCTTCCATTAATTAAGTATAATTTGCCCAAAATGTCTCACAGTCGTGCTTTAAAGCTGTGTTATTCAAGGCATTGAAGCATCGGTATCCTAGGTTGTTCCTGTTTAAGAGAACCATGCGTCATTTTTCTATGATGTCCATGGTCTTTTGATTGATCTATTCATGTGTGGAGCTGTAGTACCTTTTCCCCAACACTCTGTTAGTGGTATCCTTAGTAGAAGACCAGAAATAGTCCCACAAGCTGCTGATTTACTTGTGTTCAAGGCTTCCATCTGCAAGACCTCCATGGTTCTCAACCTTTTGTGGGTCATGACACACTTGGCAGTGAGTTGCAATCCTACGGGACACACAAGCCCATTCTCCCCAGGCTGAATCTAGCTATTTCCCCAGCTTTCTGTAACTCACCTACTGCTGTGTGGAGGCACAGACATGTGTCCCAACACAGTGGTTGAGAACCACTGAACTAGAGCATGAAATCATTTGCAGATGTCAGCCTGGTATTCCGTTTTGACAGCAGCTTTATCAGTTACTATAAGCCCAAGTCAGTGGTTCCCAACCTGTTGTCCAGGGACCACTGGGGATCTGTGGAGTTATTGCAAGAGGTCCGTGAATACATCTGGCCCCAGCCAGCAGGTGTCCTGGGCCTGATCCAGCCCCAACCGATGCCAGCCAGCAATCCATGTTGGAGCAGGCTCTAAAATTTATGGAATAAATAAATTGTTTGCCTGCTGTGAGCAGCCTCACCCTGGATGTGTCCCCATGCCTTGGGAGCAGGTGGGAACCAGTCCTCCACTGCCCTTCTGCAGCACTGCTGCCTGCAGTCAGTCCCTGATAACGATTATCATTTGGGGCTCCACAAAAATTTTTGACATTAAAAAGGGGTCCTCGTACTCAAAAAGTTTAGGAACCACTGGTCTAAGTAACTAATAGAAGACTTGGTTTGAGTTGAGAAACTTCAGTTTCACCATAGCCATGAGCAACCTGTGGTTAGTATTGCCAACTTCAGCACACCCAACATTGAAGATAAGAGCTGGGGTAGGAGAAAGAGAATACAAATTAAATCAGTATGAAAACATTTGTAATCGCCTACATTTTACCAGGGAAAGTTGCGCTGTTTTCAACATACATAATGCACTTCAGCCCTGGCAGAGGAGACATGCAGCTTTAATATGGAGCTCAAATCTAGGATGAAAGCCTCTTAGGGGAAGGGGGTATGAAAGTTTGTTTACAAATTGCAACTCAGCTTCTATTTTACAATTGGAAGGCAGTGACTAAAGCTCAGGACTGGAAATGAGGAAGTCTGTTTTATGTTCCCACCAACTTACTGTGTCACCAGTGCAAATGTCACTATACTGCACTGTGACTATTCAGAATTTTGCGGTGAGAGCAGGAATAGAACTTGACACATCGTAACGCAGAATATTAAAGCAGAATTACTATAAGCAGAATGTGCCCTTTGACCCTCATTTGAATATTTGTGATACCACACACTATAAGGAGGAGGTCCACAACTATATTATCCACAATATTATAGTACTCCTTATTATATTGTATTATTACGACTTGTGGATGCAAACTTGGGGCAGATGAGTGTGTTGTTCTGTATTTGTTGCCCCTCTGTGGTGTTTGAATCATAGGAGCTAGATCCAGAAAAATCATCCACACTCCAGAATATTTTATCTATACAGATGTACTATTTATTTACATACCATACCTAGAACAACTTGAAAGGAGGGAAGTTATAAAACAAAGTCCACTTCATACAGGAACTAAAGCTTCCTATATTTTTAAATAAAAATAATGATTGAAGGTCTCATTAATAGCCACATCAGCTAGTCAAAGAAACGAAACACTTTAACAACATTTAGTGGTCAGAAAATTGTATGATACAGGAGTGATCAGTAACTGTTGTTATCCTTGAGGTGTCTAGATTTTGTTATCAATTAATCATAAGCTTTTAAAATTCCCATTAATACATTTGAGAAGCCTGAGTAGAGTGTGGCTGTTTGGCTTTCCTGAAATGATGTCTGAATTACTCTGTCATAATGGCAGTCAGCCTTGTACACAGGAGGTTCAGTCTGTCTCCAGTTGCAGATTTTGTTATTTGACTGTGTGTGTATATTTTTGTATAATGTATGCGGATGGCCGCTAAAATTCCCGGTCCATGTAGGTGTCACCACAATACCTGGGGGAAAACAAAGATGATGTGCTTGACAAACTGCAGGTCAGAATTTCATAACTTGCAAAAAATGAAGAAAAAAAATCAAAAGTGTCCAGGTGGCATAAAGGAGCTATTCTGAGCCTTAAAAAGCTACATAAGTGTGAGCAACTTCAACTCCCATTAACTGTGTTCAGCAAGGCAAAGGATGTGCACAGCACACTGTGGGATCTTTCCAGAACATAGACCATGCCTCATATTGAACATGTACCTCAAATTCCTTACCGTGCTGCATTTCAACAGCTTGGCACTACTCTCTCACATTTAAAGGGTAAAAAATGTTCACTTGCTATGTATATTTCAAGCTTCTGAAAAAACACAGTGTTTTAAATATATTGGATTCAAGATATACAAAATCATAATGGGCGATTAATTGTATTGTGGCTAAAAAGCAGTCAGGGTACTTCAGAGAGAGACATTTTCACCTATTTACTTGGAAGACACCTGTGGATTGTCAGTGTATTGGGGATTTTGACAACAGAAAGATCAGAGAGAAAGAAAGATGCTTGGTGACAATGAAGTCAAGTGAATGCCACTTTTGGGGACCAGGAGAGTTGAACAAGGCAGGAAGTCTGCAAACTAGAAGTCAGATTTGGGATCATTAACATGGAAGTTGAAGTCAGTGAGGATGATTGTGGGAAATTGTGAGGCCTAGAAGACAGAGAATCAGGAGTCAAAATCAGAGAGGTTGACTGGTTGGGGGTGAGAGCTGGATGGATGGTCGGTGACAGCAATATAGTGGGAGAGAGGAGAGAAGAGTTGGTCCAGCACTGTTCAGAAGAGGAAAAAGAGTGGGAAGAAGAAGGAGAATGAAGGAGCAGAAGCAAAAGAAGAGAAGTACACAAGTACACAGTTTAAATGAGGGTGGGGAGAAGGAAAGGCTAACTGCAGCTGCCCTGCCAACAAAGGGCTGCAGGTTTCTGAGTGCCAGGAACTGGTGGGAGAGAGCTATGAAGATGATGTGGATGGCTGTGATATTTTTAGAGCTGGGGTGAACATTCCAGAGACAGCAGGAGGAGGGGGGAGTGACATCTTTTCTTTGATTTTCTCTCTGCAGACTGGTACTTAAAAATAAATTCTATCTTTGGAGGGATACACAGCATCAAATTAACTAGCACTTTAGCTACAGGCGGTCAAACTACCACTTGCTTTCTCAAGCTGCAAATGAAAAGAAATTAATAGCACCAGCCCTTTGCTGGCCACAACTTCCCTGCAACTTTTGTTTTGCACCAAGCATTTTCAAGCTCTTGCAGCTCTGATCTGAAGGAACAACAGACTTTTTTAAACTGCCGCTGCCACTCTTCTTGGTGGTCCACTGCTCCTTTCCCAATGCAGGAACAGCTAAGGTAAAGCGGATAATGACCAGCCACATATTACACCATTTCTTAGGTCTTGAGCCAGCTGATTTACCTATGTGTTGTGCAAAAGCCCACGAACCATACACTGAGTTAGACCACTGTACTAGTTCAGGTCTGTCTGTGCTGAAAGGTAGGGGCTAGCCCCCCAGTTACTTGCTTAGGGTCTTGGATGGGATCATATGCAAGGTGGATAGTTGCTGCAGCTACACCTATATTTTTAGTGTGCCAGCTTGTTCAGAGTAGTTCAGGTATGTCTGTTCAAGCTGGAAATTATGCCTTGCAGCTCCAAAGCAGACATATCCTTGAATGCCCACACATGGAAGTGTGAGTTACAAATGTTCAATGTGTAGTAGAGAGAAAAAACAAACACATCCATTGCCTTTTTTCATGTCAAATATTTTTGTGCAGAGGCGCTTGAAAATTTGGTGTATCTGTCCAAATGTCTTTGATCCAGTGTGGAACCTAAGAGCATCTTTCAAAGGTTCCTTGTCTAAGATTTTGTACTATGATAGTACCAGAGGAAAACCTATTTTGTAACTGCAGGGTGATTGATTCAGTAACCCAGTAGGTCTTTTCCACTCCTGCTCAATGATCCTGAGATGTGATTGTGTTGCGTACTGGGCTGTTTTATAAAGCAAATATGAATTTCAAATGGGTACAAGTGAATGAGGAGGACTGTTTAAACCACCTTCCAAATAAGCTTGTGGTGTATTAGGGCCCAGTTCTGTCACTGCTATTCATCTTGAGTTGTGCCTTCTTACATAATATTACTAGGCCATTGATTTCGGTGAGACTACTGTGAGACTGAGGCACTACTCAGCACCACTGAAGGCAGCAGAATCAGGCCTTTTCTCATCCAGTGTTTATTTTCTAAATCTAAAGGGAAGTGTACTTACTTGAAGAGTCCAATAATTTTATAAGATGTTGCTATTTAATGTGGTGAGACCATTATCCCAAAGCCATGTGAAGTCCACAAGGATAACCTTGCATAAGAGAACAAAGCTGTAAGGCCTGTTTTCAGTTCACAAAACCTCAGAAAGCAATCCACAGGTTTGTACCACATGAATAAATGAAGTGAGGTGTGATGACAGGTATTTGGGATATTTTTTCCTATAGTTTCAATGGTTATTGAGGCAAAGAAAGATTCTTTTCTCCATGAAAATCTCTAGGGGAAGGAGTGACTGAGTGAGTGTGTGCATATGTGTGTATCAGCAGGGAGTGAATGAGGAGCTATGGAAATGGTGATCAATTGCACTCAATATAAGCACAGAATATTGTAGGACATGTAGATTGTAACAGATTAGAAACCATTTGAAAGGTTAGAACTCTCCATGGCTAGTCCCATTTATATCTGGTGCTGCAGTCAGCAAAATATTTGTGATGATACATAAACTGCCTTGTGGGAAGTTTCTGACTAAGTTTAGTTTAACTAGTATCATTTATGTTATATATACCAAGCTGTTGAGTATAAAAATCAACAGATGTACATTACTAACCTGCAGAATTATGTTTTCTGTTATGAAATGAACTCACAATACTTAAAAAATTTGCATGCATTAGTTACAGAGCCATCACAAAATACCCTTTAATATTCAGCTGGCTATTAATAGTTTAACTGTATAACTGGAAATCATGCTAATTTTTCATTCACTCATATTGCTTCAACTGCTGTCCCTGTACTGAGAACTTGCAAATTTACCTTTCCACTCCTGAGTCTGTCTGTTCAATTCTGTATCTCACCTTACCTCTCTGACATCATCTTTAGGATGTCTAAACGTCAGCTTAAATTTAACATGGCCGAAACTTGAACTTCTTATCTTTTCTCCTGAGCCCTTTCTCCTCACCATTTTGTTACTGTTAACAATGCCAAGGTTTTCCCCATTCATTACTCTGGCCTGTAATCTGTCTTTAACTTCCCTCTCCCTTATCCTGCACATTCAAGCCATGTCCAAATCTTGCCATTTCATCTTATAAAACATCTCTTCTTTTCTGTCAATCCCTACAATTAATGCAAACACTTGTTTAGGCTCTTGTTGTCATCTGTCTTGATTATTGCAACATAACTCTTTCTATTATCCCTGTTGCCTCTATCCAATCCATACAAAACTTGGTCACTCATATTATCTAAGCCATCAATCTGACCTGATACTCTTCCTATTTTGCTAGAGTGCTCAGTGTGCAAGGTGTCCTACTAACACAAAAAAAAGCATGGTAGCAGACTTGAAGAGCTTATACATTGGAACAGACAGATCAGATCAGAGAAACAGAGTGTGTGGAAAAGGGGGAAAGCAACAAACAAGTAAATGGTCAACCACCACAGATGATTTGCAGTTATAAAGTCATTGTTACCTTGGAAATATTATACACAAACAGAAAGATGTATAGACAATCTCAGATTAGACTAAAACCCTGCCATTATGGATTCTTGTAGATGTTGCTGTTCATTGGCAACATGGAAGCATGTACATCAGTCTTTGTTAGAGAGACATATACATGGCATGCTGAGGCTGCATTGCTGGTAGAGAAGGTGGGTGAGTCAATGTAAAGGGAAGACCAGAGCAGAAAATCACCAGTCAAGGATCTGGGATTCTCATGATCAGCATGACACAGGTAAGCAATAAAAAGACACTCCTTGTCTTGAAGAGCTGACAGCTGTGACTATGTTAACATGCAGTGAGTGAAACTAACAAACACACATGGGGAACAACATAACTAAGATAAAGAAGGTATTGTATATCAAATACAGTCTCTTCTCACCAACTCCCTGCCCACTGTCAGCTAAGATAGCTTTGTAGGCATGATGGCACAGGCAAATCTTAAGAAGAGTTTTGAAGAACGATGTAGTAGTTTTGTGGATGTTTTTCCCATGTGTAAAGTGCATGATGGGAGAAGCGTGAAAGAGTTGAAAGATGCAAACTAGTGTGTGACAAAAGCTGGTTTTGTTGGCAAAGTGAAGGCATAGATTGATATTTCAGAACAGTAATAATTAGGACAGGTTTAAGTCATGAAAAGCCTTAAAGATAAAGATAGAAAACTTGTGGTGGATAACGGGTGATAGGGGAACACAAAGTGTAAGGGTGTAGGCAGGGTGGCCTGGTGGTCACAGTTGTGTTGGGATCTACACATCAGGGACAGTAGCTGGTGAGCAGGGTTTGGCAGAATCTCTAGAGCCAGATTCAGTAAGCAAGAGTTGGAATTAAAGGCAGGCAGGATTCAGAAACAGAATTTTGAAGGTAGTACCAGGCTGAAATCAGGAGTCAGGACCATGGACAAGGTCAAACCAGGGTTGTAAATGAGCTCAAACAGGTTAGAGTCAGGATGGGATCAGAGATTAGGAGATGAGGTGTGCAATTGCAGCAGGCCCAAAGTCTGTGGTGTTGCCCATGCAGCTATCTGGAGCACCCTTCTGTGTCAGGTAGAGTGGCTGGCCAATCAAAAGACCTCAGGGTACAGTCACGCTGCTCCTAGGAAGGGGTACTTCCTGTGGCACCTAAAACCCATAGTGCTCCCTGGCTATGACTTCATGGTCTCCTGGAAGTATAATGGGAACAGCCGCCATCCCAGGCTCTCCAAAACCAGATTTTAGTACCTGCCTTCTTGTATTACCACCCTCTTCCTCCAGGCCTGCTTTATCCAAGTAGTCTTTATGAAACTTTTTGACTGGTTCGGGGGCATGGGCATGGGCAGTGGGATCCCAAGTGTGTTATTCTAGCACTTCCACTTGGTTAGGTAGTAGAGCCTCCTCCTTGGCAGTTCAGAGTCCTGATAGCATGGACTATATATTCTTCATGACCTTGGACTTAAACTGATGAGGGCAGCAGTTGGGACAGATCAGGAAAGGGGTCCTAAGTAAGGCTTCAGAAGGAATACATGGAAAACAGGATTACCTTAAGGCGGTGGTTCTCAACCACTGTGTCAGAGCCCATGACTGTGTCACCACATGGCAGTAATTGTGTCGCGGAGAGGCTTGGCGATGGCTGGATTTGGCCTGGGGTGAGGGGGGCCAGGGGAGGAGATCTGGTGTGTCCTGTAGGGTGTCAATACGCTGCTAAGCATGTCACAACCTGCAAAAGGTTGAGAACAGCTACCTTAAAGGGTTGAGGGACCTCCAATTTGAACATGACAGAGTTGATTTGCTGACAAATCTGAAAGAGTCTGAGGAACTGGTGGACTGTTTTGCTGGATGATCTTTTCATATGGAAGCTTTTGCTGCAATCTTGACTTCTGACTCTGTGAGAGCAGCTGCTTTCTGATGTTGACAGCCTGCACAGCACTTATAGTCTCTTTTCATGACTTCAAGGTAGTCATTAAACTTCTTTTGGGTATAGTGAATTTACTGGATACAGTCAACAGCTACTGTGTTCAAGAAGGCTGCTGGCAAAGCCAGGTGAAAACAATGATGGAACCTGTAATTTGCAAAGAAGGGACTCCACCCTGTGGAGGCATTGTCAGCATTGTTATATGAGAACTTGACGTAAGGAAGGTAGAGAGCCAGTTACCTTTATGGTAGCTGACAAAGCATCATGGGTGTTGCTCAAACACTTGGCTAACCCTCTCTGTCTGCCCATCCATCTGACAGAGGGAGGGAGGATAATCAAAGGAGGTAAAAGCACAAAAGTCAATTAGTTGAAGCACATCACACCAAAAGTGTGAGAGAACCTACAGGCCTCAATCCAAGGTGATACAGTCTGGAAACCCATGAAGACAAATCACATGAGCCACTAGCAGTCAAACCATTGTTTCTGCGGAAGGCAGGCTGTAACAGAATGAAGTGTGCCATTTTGATCAGTTGGTCTACAACAGTCAAGATAACTGTGTGGCCATCAGAATCAGGATGTTTCTTCATGATGTCAAAGATGATTGAGACCTGCATCTCCAGGAATACCAGGGTGCCAAGGTGCTTAGCACAGGGTGTCTTTCTGTCTGCAAACAGATCACAAGCGTCAATTTAATCCTGGCCTTCAGCGCTCATACTGTGCTACCAGAAGAATGAGAGAGCCATGCAGAAGCTTTTAAAGCAGCCAAGTGATGTACCAGTTGAGTATTGTGGCAGGGGTAGAACATTTCCAGCTGTGGGGGCCCATGGAAACATATATGCACCCATCAAAGTAGTTGATCTAGTTCTGTGTGGAGCATTGCATTTTGGTTCTGATTCTTGTTTTCTAATGCTGTTCAGTCTCCTGCTGGACTAATGGATCACCATGTGAAGTAAATCCAATTATATCAAGCAAGTCTTGGTGTGTTATAGTACTGAGGAAGTTGTGAAATTTTAGAAGAAAAGGTGGTTCTTGGCTAGGTTCCTTGCCCTCTTGATACCATTTTCTCTTTTGGGCTAGGGCTTGGTTTTCTCTTTCCTGGTTCCTGAGTGATAGGTGATGTCAAAACTGAGCTGAGAGAAGAATAATTCCCAAGTGAGCTGTGTTTGGTTCAAGGCTCCAACCCTCTGCCGATATTTAGATCCTTATGCTTAGAAGAGTCTTGCAATTAAATCAGACTTTGAAGCATGGCACTATCACCTTGGTGGAGCCTGTTGCCCATTGCAAGTGTTCATTATCTATTACACTATAATTCCATTTGGCAGGGGTGAATTTTTGGGCCTACTACATGCAGGGGCACAACACTTGCTATGAACCATGCCTCTTGGACCATATGGCCTCATGGTTACATTGGAGGCAATGACTTTCACTATGAATGCCTAGGCTGAAAACAGGAACAGTGGTGAAAGCAGCCTTCAGCTGTTCAAAAGTATGGTGAGCTTCATATGTCCAAACAAATTTGAAAGCCTTGAGGAGGAGGTTAGTCATGAGGGTGGTGAGAAGCCTGGAATGAACTGTCAGCAAAAAACGTGTGAAATCCAGGAAGTGCTGCAACTCCCAAGGGGACCTGGGCACTGCACATGGCCTCTTCTGCATGGGAGATATGTTAGATGGCCTCTCCTGTGCATGCCACCTGGGGAAAGGATGTAGCCCAAGGCTTTTGTGGAACCCCTGTTAGGGAGGTGGAATGAACTCCATGGCCTGGTTTTCCTGGGTATGCGCATGAAGGGTTGCCATTCTGGCTTGGATATTGCATAAATCCATCCAAAAGGGAGCTTTGTCTGTTTGGCAGATGTAGTCCCAATATGGAACTAGTGTATCTGCATTCTTCTTTTCAAAAACATCTACATAATCCCAATGCTTTTCAGAAATATTGGGAGTCAGGCTTGGGAGTCTGTCCTGGGAGTCTGTCCTGCTGTAGTAACTGCCATCTGGAATTTCTGCATAGGCACTGTTGCCTCTGATTGGCTGCCAGAGCCCAGAGCCAAAGGGCTAGTTGTCTGTAGGCAAATCCTTCAGCAATATTCAGAGAGGAAGATGATCCTCTTTTCTCGCCAGGAGATGCAAGGGTCATGCTGCTTCAGCCAGGTGATAGAGAATTAGGGGAAAATGCAGAGGCTGATCATGTTAAACTGTAGCAGTTTCTGATGGCCCTGTATTATGGTTTCTAGGGAGACTGTTTCTTCTGTTACTGGTACCAAAGGCAAGCAGGACCCATATGTTGTTTCTACAAGAACTGATGTAGTCTTTATCTGCAATGGGATTTGCAATGCTCAAGTGGCTTTAACATCTGTGGAGTTATTGATAGCCCTAAAATCAATCATGCCCCGCTGATTGAGAATAATCTTTGCCCCACTCATGTTTCATAACTTATTCATACTTGGAAAAGTGGAGAGGACTGGAGTGTTGGATTTCTGTTGAGGACTGGGAGTAGTTCTGGAGCATAGTGCCCTGGTGATATCTAGGCCAATCTCTCACCCTCTGTATCCTGGACTTGCTCATTTCCCAATTCCTTGCAGATGGAGGTCTGCAACAGGTGGGAGGTGATCACATGTCATGGAGTTCTGCAATATAAGCATAGCTTATTGTACAGTCAACATTCCTTTTCTTCCAAGGCTAAGCATCAGTGACCCAGATTAACATTAATCAGTTCACGGCTGGTTGTAGTGTTTTTGGTACAGGGTGTGGTTAAGTAGTGGGAGAGTGCCCCTCCTCTCTTCCTTTTACTCACACAGCTCGTGGTCAATGCAGAGAGAGAAGACAGTATAAGTATCCAAGCAGGTTGGGATCATAGTATGGACTAGCTAATCCTTTACTTCCTCACTAAGTCCACTGAAAATGCTGCATTTGGGCTGCCTGTTTACTCATGTCAGCCACAAGTTGATGGAACTGGACAGTGTATGAGGCAGCTGGCCTTTGCCCTTGCTGAGCCTTCATCAGGAAGGTTTCGCTGAGTGAGCGCAATGATTCCTCAAAAATTATGGAAAATGCTTGCAGGAAGGTGTTCCAGTCTGTTAACACTGCACCAACAGTGAGGAGGCCCAGTCCAGCACTTCTCCAGTTTGCAAACTGATCACTGGTCTCAACCTGGCCTGGCGGGTGAGATATGCTCAAGGATGGAACAGGAAAAGAAGACAGAATAGGTTCAGGAGGCCTCTAAACTTCTCATGGGTCCCATCAAAACATTCAGGTAGTGGGACTGTAAGGCCCTGCTCCGAAAGGAGTGGCTCACTTTGAGTCTGGAGCATGAAATTCTGGTCCTGGGACCATGCTAGTTGCTAGCAGAGCATAAGATTTTCTTGGGATCACAGCAGATGATTTTCGGTTTGGTGTCATGATCTGCATCTGCAGATTTGATAACCCCTTAAGGGCAGTGGGTGATGGTAGATCCACACTTTCTCTATCAGTTACATCACAGACAGGGTTGGAAGTGGGCCTGGATAGATTGCAAGGGACCAGAGTGCAAGTGATCTGGTCTTGTGGTCAGAGCTGAGCTGTGGTCAATATGTTAAGGACAGTAGCTAGTGAGCAAGAGTTGGGGTGAAAATCAGACTCTTTAGGGAAGGGACTTTGTCTTTTTATCCTAAATGGTACCAAACAAATTGGTCCTCCAGTCAAATGAATGGCTTTTTTGAGCAGGGAGAGAGAGAGAGAGTACTAACTTGTCTGCTGGTTCTGAAGAAGTGAAGTGGAAGAAAGGTTCAAAGGGGGTCAGATTATCATTGTTCTTCATTCTCTTTATTAGAGTTTTAAAATATTGCTATTTTGAACAACGGGTTTCTTTACTGAGGAAACTCCTAGTCATTTCAGTCCAGGCTGATTGAAATTTTTTGTAATCATGGTGCAATAAAAAAACTTCTGCACTCTTTCAACAACATCTAGCTATTCCTTTGTTTTATTTATTTATTTATTGTTTAACTATTTGACTAGAAAGCCATGAGACCACTATGTCATTATAGTAAAAGCATCCTTCCAATTTGAAAATAAATATATGCCTCCAGTTTACTTTCAATAGCCTCATGAGTTCCATTTCTGCTCTGCTTTACAATGATGTAAATGAGAAATAGCTACACTAAAGTCATTGGAGTTGAACTGGAGGAAATGGCATGAGAAACAAGCCCCTTATCTTCACCTTGGCATTTACCTAGGGATATGAGACCTTTAACCTGTGGAGATGATGTATTCCATAGTTGTTTTCCTTTTGTTTTGAATGCTTGGCAAGAAATGAAAGCTATTGAAGATTAACACCAATCCTTGAGTGGGCTGATGTTAGTTCTTTCCAGAAATAATTATATGAGGGAGTGAAATCTATCTGTCTCTCTGGGTACTTACATGACCTCTGTCTCTGGACTCCTTGTTTTTTCTCTGTAGAATCTGAGTATCTTATCCTCTTCCAGCCTAATTGTCCTCAAATGGAGGCTACCTTTTCACATCATGAATCACTTTGACTAAGAGCACACAGAAATTATTTAAAGGTTCAGTACATTGTAACATAGAAATTTCCTTTCTGCAACCATCTTCCTTTTTGTTTTGTCACTAAGGAAACTCATGGTAAATTACAAAAGAAATAAGGAAATTATGGTGAAGTTTTACAATATAGAAAGTTAACTTCTCAGAGGAGTTAGTTTCATTAACACTATATGAAATGTTCCCAGGATATCAATACAGCATGTTGTGACATCTGTATGCTATGTGATCTGTATCGCTTTCACAGACTCCTCTACTACACCAGATGTTTGCATAACCATCCTCCATGACAGCAAAAGAAGACAGACAAGACTGGAATTTATGTGACAACACCACCACTATAAGAAATATTGCCAAACTGCATGTTCCCTGTTGTTTTCTTTCTGCAGCAGGAAGAAGTCAGACTGAGCATTTGTTCAGAGATGTTATACTTGAGGCTTGACAGCCACCTCCTATAGGGCTACGCTGTGGCTCCACGTTCACTATTTCCTATCAGGCATCAATCAGCTATCTCCCTTCTTATTCTGCAAGTACTGCCTGTCTCTCCCTGCTCTTCAGAATGAGCTGGTGAAGAGCCAGTTTTACTTGCACCATAATTCTTTTAATGTCTGTGCCGCCATCTATGCAGACACTATTCACCACCTGCTTGTAGCAATCAGTGTGCCAAGTGCCCTTTTATGTTCCATTAAAGGCCAAAATTGTGTAGTCCTTCCTCATACAGGACTCCCATTAATTTCAACAGGAATGTTGCACAAATAAAGACTTTGGACCTGATGTATAGAAGTGCTAAGCACTCACAATTCCTAATGATATCAGTGGAAGAGCGCACATACTCTGTCTCTTGGAACAAGACCCTGAGCAGAGAATGTTACATACGGTTTTATAGCGGGTTTGCTCCCATGCCTGTTCAGTTTCCATGTATGGGAGCTGCCTTTTGTTGTCCCCAATTCAAAGAGTAGAGAAAAAACATAATTGTAGTGGCAGTTTTGAATGAAATCCTACTTACAAGTGATATTCCAAGATAAGGCCTCAGCTTAAAAGCGGGCTAAAGCTAAAGTGTACATATAAGCTATTTGGGAAATGGTGAAAAATTTCCTGAAGAGTAATATGGTTTAATTTTTGAAAATTTCTAAAAATGTTAATTAGTTCTGTTTCCCCATTGGGATGACTCCCTTAGTGTTTTGGTTTTTGGAAGGTACTATAGAACACAGATCACTGATGGGTCTGTCACTTCTGAATTCCAGTAAGCGATCATTTTAGATTCACGCAAACATAGTACAATTATTGTTCCAATTTTTGCATGCTATATTCTCCATGCAGCATATATACCTGTGTCTTAAATTAAATGGTCTCTGTTGTTTTTTGTGTGTAACCATTTTAAATTTTATTCTGGGTACATGTTTGGAAAAGACTGCATGTTTTGTGTGAGAGAGCCTCACCCTTCCAAAGCCTGTGTTTGAAAGAATGCTCACTTGATGTGTTTAATTCCTTGAAAATAATTAGAAATTAATTTCACATCAATGAGTATTTTCCAACACAGCTGCGTAGGTTTGCATGTGGAGACAGGGAGGGTTGGGAATGAAGGATATTTCACAATTTAATAAATAAATGTTGCTATGGAATTGAGAAATTGCAGCTTGCAGAATCTGGTGGTTAGTGCCAACAAGTTTAGTTCCACTGTGCTGCAGAATACAAGCTGTTTTGGGTGCAAGAGCCTCAGGCTACTGAAAAAAATACCTCACCTTTTTCTGTGGATTCTTGGGCCTGTACTGTGCATGCCACAGAGTCTAGAGCAGGGTTCTCAAACTCTTTGAAAATATTTCAGATTGTGATCCCAACAACCCCCAAAAGTGATGACCCAATGCCATGCCATCTTTACCATCATGCATGGAGCTCATGCATTTGCTCCCTTCCTCCCCACCAGTAACCTCACAATTCCCTGAAGGGTCACAACCCCAAGTTTGAGCACTCCTGTCTGGTCTAATGGAGAAGAGGAGAAATATTGTTATTTCTGAGTCTCATCTGAGCTCTTAAAGGAGGTACAGATCTGGGGAGGAAAAAAAAGTTGGGGGGAGGATCCCCTCCCACATGGTTCTTGGAGGCATAAAACCCCTCTCCATTGTTAGTAACCCCCACATAGAGAACTTACTTTGTCATCTTTTATTACTTATATAATCATTCCGTTTCTAATGAATTATGAGAAGCCTACAAGACATTGATCAAGGCATCATAATAGCATTTAATAGACTCTTTTCCCTATTTTAAATTGCAGAAAAAACTCAGCACGCCTGTTCTAATCAGGAAACCTGTAATGATGGTGAGAATACACTTAGTTCACAGGTACCTTATTTTCTTAAGCTTGGCTAGGATAGTTTGTTCCTCATTTCAAACACTGAATTTTGTTGGTCCACAATCCTGATACCAATTTTCCCACACTAACAAAGAAGCCTTCCTTGGTTCTAAAAATAAATAAAATATGTAAGGTATTTATCCTGGTAGCTTAACTACATCTCCAAACCAGATTTTAAAATGCTTTCTAGTATTATTTTCTTCTCTTTTTCATTAAATATCACCTTTTTGGATTCTCATGTGCAACAGACAGCATTAGCATTTTCTGCTACGGCTGCCTACATGATCTTTGTAGCATCCTTGGTATCTGTTGTTCTCCTCTATAAAAACAGATACTGTGTATGTCTTTTTTAAGACTTACAGCACGCATTGCATTTTATTCTTTTAAAAATCACATCTGGGAAACTGAGAAGCTTCTTTTGAAGGATTACATTACGGCTTTGATTTTTATTTATAAAACATAAAGGACTAATATATATCAGTTAGGACATTTTGCTTCCAAAGTGCATTGTAGCAAAATAATTGGAAGGCAGTTGTGGTGTGAAATATATGACAGCTTTACAGGACATAAAAAGCAGCTTTTTCTTTGTAATAGTGTAATTGCCTTAAACCCCACAATCATAATTGTTATCAAAAAATAATCCCAAGGAAAGGCTAATATAAGGTGAGCAGACTATTATAAGAGCTCTAATACACTCGATTCCTTGAACGGCAAATGCAGCCCCTCAATCTCCCGGTGCTTTTAGTGTCAGTCAGAGAGCACTCAGTCATTTCTGTGCATCAAGCCTGCAGTATTGATTTTTCCACTGACTGAAACAGCCATATAAGCATAAATTTTGCATGAGGCTTTCACTTTGTAGACTCTCCTTTGGTCAGATGACACATGATGTGAACATGAAGACTGTATAATAACAATGCATGGTCAACCTGCAGGCATTAAAGCGTGGTCTCTCACAGCTTTGAAGGACAAAAGCTGGGATGGTGCATTTCTGGTGTGATAGAAAACAAATATCATTTCCATCTTGGCAGTCTGCATTCAATTTTATTTTCTATTTCTCTCCTACACTTTCACATCCCCTTTTCAGAGTGAAACATCTCCTCCCACCCCCACCACACTCACAATTACATACAATATCCTTATCAACAATATCCACTCCAGATAAAAATCAGCTTTGTGGAAAAGCAAACCCGTGATAAAGACTGTGTATCAAACTTGAACCCCTTCCTCCACTTTGCATCTACTTTTCTTTGCTGCTGTTGCTGTTGTTTTGTCTTGTAGTAGATGCCATTTCTTCTAAGTCAGCCCTTGAGACTAAATATTGTACAACAGCATTTGATAACATCTTGTATCATGCTGAAAAGGCCTTATCTAAAGATTCGGCCCCGTGATAGACAGACAGGAGTGAAAACACTCCTTAATAGCAACATTCTATTCATCTCATTGCTGCCCTGCTCAGTGTTCCAGGGCTCATTAATATTCTCATAGTCCCTCTCTCGCCCATCTTTTACTGTTTAAATGTTCAGTTTAAACTACATTCATCCTGTTATGGGATCATGTCAATGGAACAAGACAGAAGAAGTAATTCTAACTAACAGGAGTCTGAAATAACACCACAAGGAGTAATTTCTCAGGAAGAACTGCAGCTGTGCAGTAACTGGTACTTAAAGTGCACAGCCAATTGATGTAATTAATTTATAATATAATGCAATAAAACCTCTTAAAATTAAGCTGAATTGACCTAGAGGAAAATTTTCCATGAGCAAAAAAGCCCAAAGCTTTAGTCAGGGAAAAAAGAAAGAGCCATTCTCTTTAAATAACAACCCTATGAAGAGAGAGGGCCCTGCTGTAATGAATAATTGCAAATGAATTCTCTTTTCATTTTGTGAAAGGATTTCAGTGTAATCATACAGCAACATGACTATTCCAGACTGGGAGAGATGTTATAAACACTGCTACTGTTGTCCTTATTTTTATGCAGAGTCCAAATAAATCTTTAATGTTTAAATAATGTGTGTTAGTCTACAGTGCACATGGGCTTGCATTTGGTATTTTAAAGGAAGGTGATCATATTTTTATTTGAACATGCACTGCTAAGAAAGAATGTATTTTGTCATGGGGGGGTTGGTTTGGTTTTTTGTTTTGTTTTGTTTTACTGTGGGTGCAATATAATCACAGTGTAGTTATTCTATAAATGTGAGCCTTTCCTTAATGGGAAAAGTTGTAAAATTATTATGTATATTTCAGATTGAGTGTATGACGGGAGATATTTCTGTTTAAAACCAAAACTATTGAGATGAACTGTGTTCTCTGAAATGAGCTTTTTCTAGATGAACGGTGAGGATTATGACACTTGTAAGCTTGAGTTCTTGAAGAGAGGAGGCATGTTCATGAGCACAGGATGTCAAGAAAAACAGCATAACTTTTGGTTTTTACTTATAGAATAGTTTAAAGATATATATTGACTCATTCGCACCCGCACAGACACACACACCTCTCTTGCTCTAACACTCTCTTACACACTCTCTTTCTCTCCCTAATTCACATTTTAAAATGCCCAAATACATGAGAAAAGGATGAAAGTTGTAGTGGAAAAAGAATACGATGCTGCTGGATTTAACAGGGAAACAATAGATGAAAGAAGAAGTGGTCAAGACAAGAGTTTTAAATGTGAGTGCATTGTTAGGCTGCCAGTCAATAGTTAGGCATCTAAATGGGTCATCTGATTTTTTTATGAATGCTAAACAGCCAGCAGTTCCTATTTTCTTCAGTGGGAGCTACTGAGCATTCAGCTCTTCTGACAACTGCCAATTTATTTGGATACCTAGATGTATGCTTAGAAGACTAACTTTAGGCATTCGTTTTTTAAAAAATTGACTGATCTAACTCAGCAAAGAACTCAAACAGGTTGGTCATTTCATGCTGATGCTTGCTCAATGGTGACTCTGTAGTACCAAATTGGGGACAAACAAGAAGAGAAGGAAAATCTGGATGCATCAACACATTTTGGGGTAAAATTTGGATCCTCTCATTTAATGGTTTCTAGTTCAAACACAGCCAAGCAGGTAGTCTCTAATAGTTGTTTCCATTTCAGGGCTGTTCAGAGTGTACGTGAAAGGGTTCATCTCCCTTCAAAATGGCTTTGAATTGCATTATATTACAATTATATTGGCTGGGCCACTACCTATAGTATTCATGCTTGCAATGATGGTGCTAAAATGCTTGCATAGAATGGCCCCACTATTAGCTAATACAGTTTAGATTTTGGGAATCCCACATGTTGGTCCCTTAGTGGGATCTCACATCTGGATTCTCACATCTTCTTTATGCTGAAAAAGCTATCTGTCTTGCATCAATGTGTATTTACACTTTCCTCTGTTCCTATACTTGGCAAATGAAGTTAGCTTTTGTGCTATTACAAAATGATAGCAACTCCAATTTGGTTTCATTCAACCCATTTTTTTTCTTTCATAATGTATTAATAATTTAATTAGTTAAATCATTACTTATTTCTTTAGTTCACAAATGCATGCTTTTGGGAGCTGAGTGAAGTTCTTTAAGACTGTGGAAGGTTGATTCAAGATTTACAGGCAATGTCATTTGCAGGAGGAATATATATTACATCACAAAGGGTTATTTGTTTGAGGTTTCTGTGTGTGTATGCAAATAGTTGTTTTTGCAGAATTTGTCTTTTTTTAAGAGAATTGCATAAAAATAAGAAAATAAATTGAGTTCACCTGCTTATAGAAGATTTTAAGCCCTGTTACTTGGAGGTTTTTTCTTCCAAGGTAGTTGTGGCTTCAGCATGTGTAGATGAGATAATGTAAATCATATACAGAGGTCACAAATAGACAAACTAAAGTAACTTGACAGTTGGTAGGATTTACAATGAAAAATTAAGGGAGGCAAGACCCCACACCACCATCTGCTAAATCAGTGAGCATTTACCCATTGATTTCAGTAGCCTGTGGACTAGGCTTTTAGCCCTGATCCTGAAAAGACTTAGACATATGCTTGACTTTCTGCACTTTGAGTAATCCCACTGAAGTCATGAAATTAATCACATACAAATTTCTTCATAGGAATAACAAAGTTATTTATTGCATGAGCCTTTGTGGAAGAAAATTCCACTTCATCAGACAAAGTGAGATTTTCTCCCATGAAACCTCATGCAATAAATAAATTTGTTAGTCTTTAAGTGCCACAGGACTCCTTGTTGTTTTACTGAACTAGACTAACACGGCTTCCCCTTTGAAATGTCATAGGACTGGGATCTTAATCTGTGTAGACTGGTAAGGAGCCCGATGTTACATTGTTGCATGTATAACGCCCACTGATTTTAAAAAACCAAAAATGTGTGTAAGACCTCAATCCTGCAGACGCACATGCAGGATTTAAGCATTTGAGTAGTCCCATTGATCAATGGAACTAATGCATATGCACTTAAGAAAGTGAGTGTTTGCAATATCTGGGCCTATATCACCATCTCGGGTGGTTCCTTGTATGAGCTCAGTAAAATTAAGTATAATGATAGAGAAAAACAGAAGACTGCATTTCAGTGCATGACAAACCATCACAAAAACTATGTAAATAAAACCCCAACAACAAAAAGCCTATATCACTATATTCCGAAAATATTTCAGTAGACAAAAGATCAATATTATAATATTGTACCTATTCACTCTCTACTTCCTCTTGCTCTTCTCAAATTAGTAAGTAATTTAAAAGAAAAATAGCTGTGCAATATTCATTTTCCAGTGCATCAATTGCTACTTTCCTTGAATTTTGCCTTTGACTTAAATGGGAGGAGGGCAGAGCCTAATCTCACCATTACACCCCTCCCTTATAATTGGTGACTCCTTGAGGAGGTTGCTAATAAAGTTAAGAAAAGAAGGACCAGCTGTAAAATTAGCATATTTGAAGAAGTGACATATTGTCTGCAAAAAGATAAATACAAGAATCAGTGGAAAATTGGGAGAATATTCAAAAGAAAAGAAAAAAAAAAGAAAAATCCCTTACTAGCAATATGCTGCTTGGAAAGTTGTGCAATTCCCCCTCCCCCATTTCTATACATATTTTTAATCAGCTGTCAAGTATAATGAGAAATATAAATAGTATATGATTTGAACCCTGTATCTCTGAATTATGTGAAAGGGTTGCAGGACTGAATATTAAATATGTTTCACTGCACTTCTAGGTTATGCAAGAATTTTTCACGTTTCAGGACCATTGGCCTTGCTACCTGAGCAGCCCATAATCTACAAAATAATAGACAGCTCCTAAAAATGCTCTCTGACACCCATTGAACAGGTGCAAGGGTCCACCTGAATGAAACAGACTGCAGGATCAGAGCCTGGAGGCCTGACACAAAGCCCACTGAAGTGAACAAAAATGGATCAGATGCTAGATTTGTAATTTATAGGGCTAGACCTAATTTCCAGGTAATATAAATTGTGTAGTTTCATTCACTTCAATTTTGCTAGTCTAATTTATACTGAGAATCTGTCCTGTACTACCTATAGCACTGAAAGGAAAAAGATATGCAGTTGTATAACTTAATTAACGACACAACGTGCTTTATAACCTGATCCAAAGCCTGGTCAAATCACAATCTTTCCATTGATTTCACTGAGATTTGGAAGCCCAAACACATCGTAGTCTTTCCATTGATTTCACTGAGATTTGGACCAGGATCTTAGACACAGACACTAAGGCCCAAATTCTACTAACATCTCTGTGTAAATCCCAAACAACTCTCTTTAGTTCTATGGTACTGCTGTGGCTTTACAGAAGTGTGATCGAGAACAAAATGTGGCCCATAGCTTAAGGGACACTCACCTCCCACCTTCAGAAAATGCTGGAAAGAAGAAAAAATGTGGGACATTTAAACAACAGCATAATTGTGTTGAAAAAAGAATATCAGGGTATAACATGTGGATGCAGATGCTTACTACCTAAAAAGGTTAATAAATCAACAGCCCCTAAAATCTGTATAGCCAAATGTACTATCCAAAGAAAATAAACAGTGATATTTCTTACTATTTGCTTCAAGAAAAGGAGCTCTTGATGATGATTTTATTTTCTCAAGCTGTATGAAGGTAAAGGGGAAAAAAGTAATAAAGAAAGAGACAGTTAAATTAAAAGTCCAGAATTATAGAATTCCTCATCAAATCCTCTTCTGAGTCTAATGAATCATTCAATTCCTTTCCATACATCTTTTCTAGTTCTCTCCTCCGGGCATTTAAAATTGCTTTGCATCATCATAGTCGTAAAAAAGAAATTTATGCCCCTCGGAAAGGATACGCACTTTTGCAGGAAATAATATAGACATGTCCAATTTAAGATCAGCATAGTACACCTTTAAAGAAATAAGTCTTTTCCTGGGAACCTGAGTGGCTTTAGCAATATCTGGCTAGCTAGATATATGCTTAGATGGATACAAAATTCCTCTTCCCTCCATATCAAGCTTAAGATTCATCTTTATAGCTCACATTGCAGAAAATACATGATCGAAATAAAGGAGTGGATTTTTGTGGTGCTCTTCACTGTTCATGGGAATTTGTGAAAGAATATGAAGTGTCCACAGAAGTCTGGGTGGGGGGGTGAGGAACAGATTTAATCTCCAGTATAATCTCAAGGGTAGATTTGTAGGAGAAAATCTCTTCAGGAAGACTCTGAGGCCTTAAGGGTACGGTCCTTGCTGGAACTTTCCAGATTTGAAATTGTTGGTATTTGTGCATTATTTTCTATAGACACTTCTGGGTTCAGATTCTAAAGCTATCCAAGTCAGTTATATGATATGAAGTTGTCGTATTTTTAAAAAATATCTTGATTCAGTGTTAAATGAGAATATTCCCTTATATAGCACTTTTCACCCAAACTTCTGAGAGCTTTTTGAATTGGGGGGGAGTGATAGCCACCTTTCTGAGGTGTGGAAACTGATGCATGATGAAGTGAAACACAATTTTGCAGTGCCTGAATTATTGGGTGCTGATCTTGAGAAGTGTCTTGGATTGAGAACCTTAAAATTTAGGCACCCAAAGCTGATGGTCATTTTTGAAAATTTAAGCCTAAATTCACAGTCATCAATAACAGTGGGAATATAACTCAAGATCTAGTTCTGTTCTCTCTAATCATACAGTGCGGCCGCTTTGTGCATATGAAATACCTGATCTATTTTAAATATGCAAGAGGAAATAAGCAGTGAGTTTGCACACATGCACACACCACACCTCTGGTGATTAGGTGGCCTGTAAAATTGTATCCATGTAAGCACTGAAGTTCTTTGTATCTATCCATAGCTGAGGGTGATTTTTCAGGAAATAAGGTGTGATTTTTATTTTCTGCCATACCATCACAACTGCTGAGACCCCAACTAACTTGGGGAAGAGAGCAGACATAGGCTGAAATTAAGGTCTCATTTACACTGTTATGACTCTGAAGTTAATGAAGTCATTTTTGTTTACTCCAATATCTTTACCTTCTCCCTGCCACACACATTCTGCAGCAGCAGACAAATTACATGATGTTCCAGTGGTCCTGCCCATTGGGCATCATATTTGGGAGACAATCAAATAACCTGCACAGATGAAATATTCCTGATGGAGGAAAAACGTAAGAAACTCCCTTACATTACATAGACCAGTAATAGATGACAAATAAGGGCTAGCTTGTTTTAGTGTTTCCCTGTTTTAATGTCGTCATATCTTCATATGATTTTGGTTAATACTGTGACCCTGGCTACTACAGTTATTAGTGCCTGATCTTAAAGTTTTTTTGGAACTAGAATTTGTTTGATGAACAGACTAATTTGTGGCAATGGATTCAAACATGAGACCACTGAACTGAGATATATCTGCTATCTGACATTGTTTTGGCTTGTTCTTGCTGCCTTATGCAGTTCTCACTGCTATGTAATGCTATGAAGATTCCAGTAGTTTTAGCTCTTTGGCTATGTCTACACTGCCAGATTAGTCCAGACTAAGGAGGCTTGATCCAGAGTAATTTGGCCCATGGTCACACTAGGCTTTCCCTAGTCTGAGCTAAGAATTTTCTTAGTTCGGACTAGACAAAGCTTAGTCTGAACTAGGAACACCCGGTGGTTAGTTCAGACTTCCATGCTTACTTCAAACTTTAGCACAGGCAAGACTTGAAGTAATGGCGAATTTAGACTAAAGAACTTCGAACTCGCCAGTCAGTTTGAACTAGCTGCACATTGTAGTTCAAACTAAAACATTAGTTCAAACTAGAACCCACAGCTAGTTTGAACTAAAAAGTCAGGGTTAGTTCGAACTAGCCTGAGGTTAGTTCAGACTAACCTGAGATTTATTTAGTTTGGACTAGCAAGTCCGAACTAAATTTGTAGATGTAGACATAGCCTTTGACATTAAAATAGACCCAGTCTCAAAAACAAAACAAAAACTCAGTCTTGAAGCAATATGAATGTACATAAAAGTGAGCACATACAATTATCATCAAAGGTTTGTTTGGCTATGCAAGAAAAAGGAAACACTGGTTTTCAACAAAACACTATAATCTGATCTAATCCTTATTTGAAAGTGTAATTGATCTTTAAAATGTATTGTCATTTGAAGTGGTTGTTAGTGACCATCCACTTAGTAAAATGCATTTTTTTGCACTTTCCAGCATCTTTATATCAAAAGGCATTGACAAATGGGGAGACGTTTAAGGAAGATAATAGAAAATAGTTAAACAGTGGGTGGTATTGATTTATGACAAATGATTAAAAGATTTGAATGTGTGCAGCCTTGTGGCATAATCCATACAACAATACCTTTGTGTTGAGAAGTACTTTGGTTCTTGGGTAGTTTCACTAGAGAGTAAGTTTAATGCAAGTAAAAGGTGGTAGAATTTGGCTTGTAGAAATTAGAGATGCAGAAAATAGGTTTAGGATCCAGACTTGAATTTCCATACTTGTGCCTGTCAGTAAGTTATGTCTCCTCTTATTGCCGGGGGTGTGATTCCCAGCTCAAGAAAGCATATGTATTCTAGAGTGCAGCCATGGCAGTGCAAGGAAGATTATATCAGAGATGCGGGTCACATCTTTGGGGGCAGCTAGGCCCTCATATCAGGCCTGGATCAGGCTATAGGGGCTGCAGTCCCAGACTTTGGCCTCAAAGGAGGACCTGGAGTGCAGCCTCTAAGGCCCCTGCATTGGACAGGCTGGGGTACTGGTGCGGCGGGGGGGGGGTGAGGCTCCCACCCCACTCCTGGGCTGGCATGTGTCCACTGCCCCACATGCTAACTGGCCCCACCCCGGCCTTGGGGCACAGTAGCCACATGCCAGTCAGCCCCACACCTGGGGACAGACCAGCTGGACCAGGGGTGGGAGTGCCATGGCTGGTTGTGGTCTCTGGTCCCATGACCCTGGTCTGCCCTGCCCCCAGGCCACTGTGGGTGGGGGCAGATGGGCCATGATGGGGGTGGTTGGGGCCACACAAAAGTGGGCAGCCCTAGGCCCCCTCAGTCCAGTCCAGCCTTTTACCACTCTTCTGCTTTATTTTCAGCATCCTAGCTTGATTGCAATTAGTGCAGGTATGTCTCACCAGTTTCAGAATTACACCTGTAGCTTAACATTTACACATAGGCATAAGAATATTAAACTGAAACATCATTTTGGGACAGTATTAATTTCAGGTTGAGTCTGGTACCAAACTTCGTGACTTGGCACACTTCTATTTCTAGGAGGGTCTTTCAAAGAAAAAATATGCCATGCTGCTGAAAACCAAGCCAGATAGATTGGTGCAAACTGAGGATGTTATTGTTAACTGGATCTGTCTCCCTTGCTTGATTGCCATGGAGTGTAAGCCAAAGAGGAGTCATTTGCAGATTCAGCCCCTAAGGAAAATGCCTTAATCTCTAACATAATCTGTGACATCATTGGTGCTGATGCCACTGATACATATAAGATGAATACAATAGATACATGAGGACTATGGGGGACAAAATCAGAATTTATTAACTGGGAACAAGTCAAAACAGTGTGGGAAATATTTCATTGCAACTTTATTGGGTTCATTACTTTTGTTTTGATTTTATATATGTGGTATATATTTAATATATTAAAAATCAAAACAAAATAATCAAAATAATAATAGTTAAATGAAATATATAAACATTATTGCAAATGTTTCAATGGTCCTGAGTCAAAAAAAATTGGAATTTTCATTTTAAGGCAGATTTCAAAATCTGAGCTTTTCTTTCTGATTTGGAACATTTTTAAAAAATAATTTCCTGTGGACTGGAAGTTCTGGTTCTCAGTCATCTTTACTACCCCATAATCTAAAGAGACAAGACAAACAATGTAATAGACAAATGTGTGCATGCTTTTCATGTAGCATAGAGCTCTCAACATAAGACAAAACATTTGAATAGAAGTTCTTTTGATTTTATTTAACCCCATTTTAAGGTTTTTCCTCTCTTCTCCCACCACAGTACAGTCCTGTAGGACTTGATCCAGAATGTTAGATAGTGCTGGAGTCCTGTCTTCTTATAACAGACATAATAGTAGATTTTCAGCCACAACCGCCTTTCAGTTCTGTCCTCTACCTCTAATTTTCCTCTAATTTTCTCTGTAAAAAGAAAAGGGCAAATACACACCAAGGAACTGAAGTAGATACAATTAGGAATATTAACACTCATATGAATTAATCAAAAGCCACATATTGTTCTATCATAGTTTTTATCTTCCTTTCCATGCATCTTTTCGTCGTTTGCTGTCATCTTGCACCATATAAATCTAATTTAGATTGTAAGCACCTCAGGGCAGTGAACTGTCATTTCATTTCTCCATAAAGCATCAGGGTCACCTGTAGTGCTGTATAAATAATAATAAAAATAATAATACTGTACAACATCATTCAACTTGGAAAGGTGTCAAAATAGATCCAAACTATGGCTTTTGATTAATAGCACCAATACCTCTTATTTGCTTCAAAAGGATTGTGGGGGTGTATGTCCATAAGAACATTGTGGGAAAGGCAATGAGAACTTAAATAAACAGAGGAATTTGGCAGGTGGTGGGGTTCATGCTATAGCACCACATGGCCATGGAGCCACTTTAGAAGCTCGGGCTATCTACTGTAGTAAAGTCTTTTTCTGTCTGTGCTTGCTTTTAAAATTAACCCTTTCTTCACATGACTCAGCTTCCTTTCTGGGAGTTACCATTGTCATCTTATTCATATCTTTAACCAGGGAAGTTTGATTAAGATCCACTAGTTTAATTCTGTTCCCTGAAAAATCTACAAATTATAAAATAGATCAAGAATGAAGTAGGATTTTCTTAATCTAGCTGTCTGTCTTCCAAGCAAATTTCATCTTCCTCCCATAATAAACAATAGTCAGAAGTTATCATTAAAGTTAGATTGATCTGTCAGTTGGGGTAACTGGGAGCTTAAGAAGACTTTACCAGATGTCCAAAATCCCAAATTTTATTATCGCGAAAGGAGGTTATGTTGTCTTTTTAAAGAAAAGAAAAAAATCCTGATTAACTGTGGAGTGAAAGTTCCTATAAATACATGTTAAAAAACAAGTAACAAATAAAAAAAAGGTAAAAGTTGGTAAGAATGACTGTATATCAGAAGTCATGAAATGCAGTTGATAAGAGAAGCTAAAGCTTTAATTGAAAAATCTATGACCAGTAGGGTTAAGGATGATAAAACAAATATTTTTAAATATACATCAGGAATAATAATAACAAAAAAAAGTCTTAGTAATGGTAGGTGTACTAGATAGCAATGGTTAAATTCTCAGTGAATAATCCTTGGGGCAGGACATGAGTGAGGCTGTCTCTGTAGCCTGGTTGTCATGGTATTAATCTGGAAAATGGGAAATCCAAGTGCAAGGCACTGTTCCAATGACTACTGAACTATTTATGCAAAGTGGAACAGCTTCAGCAGAAGAGGTTGAGAGAGACTTGCCCAAGAAAACCCCAGTGACTAAGTTTATGCTTCTGAATGGTGGGAGACACAAGTTTTAAATCGATTCATCACATCAGACAGAGGGAGAAATAGAGTGACTCTGAGTCTCTCACATTCCTGATGAGTGCACTAACCACCTAGGTAAAGATTATAAATGGAGGTCACCTCCTCTTCCACAGCATGTCTAAGTTCCAAAAACATTGTTTACCCTAAAATATTTAGTGAATTCACATAAAATTCACAAACAGCTTCAGGTCAAACCAAACTGCATTTTTGGGTGAATAAACAATTTGTCTAAAAAATTTCACCTAGAATGTCTAATTACTGTAGTATCTGGAGCCCCAACAAAGACTATGGCCTCTTTGTGCTAGACTTTATACCAGGGTGCCCAAAGCTTCCGTACATGTGCGCTGCAGAGCCTGATTGGTGCCAGCCCTTGGGCCGCAAAATTTCTGCTCCCTAACAGCAGCAGCTAGGGACATATATGGATCCCTGCCACCAGACAGATCCAGTTCCCCCTGCTCCGCTGTCAGTTTCCTGCACATCCCTGACACCTTCCATAACCCCCCCACCCTATGGCACCAGCTTTGCCACTCCCCAGCCCCCTTCCCTAACTCTCCCACCCTGCACCGCCATCTTTCCCAAGTCTCTGACGCCTTCCCTTATACCCCCACCATGTCCTGCTGTGAGTCCCCGGCACCTTACCTTACACCCCTGCCCTGCACTGCTACTCCCCCTGAGCTCCTGACTCCTTCCATAACCCCCACCCACCCTGTGCCACCAACTTTCGCCACTCCTCGACCCCCTTTCTAAACCCCCATCCTGATGTTGGCTCCCCCAGGCTGACCCCCCCCCAGGCACCCCTTACCTGGCCACTCCAGAGGCCACACCACTTGCTGGGGCTCCCATTCTGAGCATGCTGTGAGCATGCTCAGAATGGGAGATTTCAAAACTCTCATCCTGGGCTGGGGCTGCTTCCTGCTGCCATGCCAGATTTTGTCTATTTCCAGTGCTTTGACACGGTTAAAATTTTGTATTCTGGGGCCACAGAAAAGCACTTTGTGGGATGCATGAGGCCTGTGGGCCACACTTTAAGTATCCCTGCTCTATACATACATGTAATAGGAGATAACCCCTGTTCCAAAGACCTTGTACTTTTAGACAAGGAAGACAAAGGGTAGGAGAAGAAACAGAAGCACCATTTAAGTTGTTGGAGAAATGAGAACAGAATCACAGTCTCATGAGTCATATCCAATATCTTATCCACACAGCTATAAGAACTTAGTGGTTCCTCTCAGGAGCTCAATGTAAAGTACATGTGAAGTGAATCCTTACCGGATCAGGGCCTAGGAATTTGCTTTCCTTTCTATCTAGTTCTGAATTCTAAATATTTTGTTGTGTACCAGTAAATTAAGCTCCTCCTAATATGTACAACCTTGGCCAAGCTACACTTATTCAAAGCTCCCTGGTACTCAAATGAAGCTACATACTTCTTGCCTGTTACTACTGATTTTATTTGTTAAGTACTGATGGTGTGATCAGGGCTGTACAAGGAATAAATGTAAAAGAAGCCCATGCTCTTCAGGACTTAAAATGTGAGTAACAGATCTGAGAATGTCAGAGGGGAGTACTAGTTTAGAAGCAGTGGTGAATTATTTTCTTTTTAAAAGAAAGTATTAGTTTAATGGTGGTTAAGTGTCTGTGGGTTGAAGTGAATCTTCAGGATAGATCTGACTTTAAATAAGGTAGAGCACTGATCCTTAGAGCACATTCCATGTGTTGAAGAGCACAAGAATGAAAGTAGCAGAAGGACAGAAATAGGATGGAACAAATGAGTAGCTGGGATACATGATAAAACATGAGAGATGATTTGTTATGCAGGGTATAGCTATGAAGTGTCTGGAAACAAAGAATTTTGAACTTGATAGGACAATCAGGTGGCAGCCAATGGAAGTTATTGGGCACAATAGGCTGTAACTACTGAGTGAAGCTCTTAGGTCTGTGTTATGTAGGAAGTCAGACTACATGATCACATTGGTCCTTTCTGGTCCTAAATTCTGTAAGGCTATGTTCACACGTAGCTGCTTATTTTGAAATAAGTTATTTCAAAATTAGCCAGTTCTAAATAAAATCCTTAATTTGATTTCACTTAAACTGAATTAAGGAAAACGACTAAATCATGGCACCCTGGGAGGAAGGTCATTTTGTTACATCGATATGCAGGGCATATCAATATAAGAGAGCCAGACAGGGTTATTTTGAAACCACAGTTTCAAAATAACCCTCATTTTGATATATAACAAGGTTTTTTAATATCAAAATGATTTTCCTTATTTCAAAATAAGGGAGCTCCTTATTTCAAAATAAGGAAACGTCATTTGGACATGTCAACTTTTAACTCGAAACAATGGTGGTTGTTTTGAATTAAAAGCCTTGTGTGAACACAGCCTAACAGCATAAGAATGGCTACAATGGATCAAACCAGTGGTCTGTCTAACACAGTATCCTGTCTTCTGACAAAGGCCAGTGCAAGGTGCTTCAGAAGTAATGAACAGAATAGGGCAATCATGAAGTGATTAATCCCCTTCTGCCATCCAGCCCCAGTTTTTGGCTGTCAAAGGCTCAGGAACATCGAGGACTAGGGTTGCATCCGTGATCACTCTGGCTCAGAGGCCAGCAACCTTTGCCAAACCCTATGCCGCCCCTCCTTCTCAATCCTCAGCCTTTGCCAGCAGCCCCCTCTGCCAAAAAAAAAAAAGGCAGTGGCCACCTGAAAATTCAGCAGCAAGATATTCCAGGTGGCTTCTTTCAGTGGCAGCTGGGGTGGGAGTCCCAAAGCATGCTGTGGAAAGAAGCCACCCAAAGCAGCTTTCAGTGGTGTGTCTGGGGACCTCCCTCCATCCCTGAAAGAGGCCACCTTGCAATTTTGGTGGTGGCACAGAGGGCATCATGTGCTACTCCACATGGCCTCATGTGCCACTTTTTGGCCCATGTGCAGGGGTAGTTGACCCCTGCTTTGGCTAATAGGCATTGATGGACCTATTTTCCATGGACTTGTCTAATTCTTTTTTGAACCCAGTTGTATGTTTGGCCTTCACAGCCTCTCTGGCAACAGATGCCTAAGATTGACTCTCTATTGTGTTAAGAAGTACTTCCTTATGTTTGTTTCAAACTTTCTGCCTATTAATTTAATTACATGACTCCTGCTTCTTGTGTTATGTGAAGGGGTAAGTAACACTTACTTTTTTCACACTATTCATGATTTTATAAACCTTTATCTTATCCCTCAATTAATCTTTTCTTTTCTAAAATGAAAAGATCCAGCCTCTAATCTGTCTTCATATGAAAACTTCTCCCCACCCTTAATCATTTTTGTTGCCCTTCTCTGTATTTTTCCCATGTCTAATCTATATTTTTGGTGATGGGATGATGAGAACTGCATGGAGTTTTCCCAGGAGTGCCATTGATTTATATAATGGCACTATAATATTTTCTGCCTTATTATATAGCCCTGTTCAAATGATTCCTAATATTCTGTTAGATTTTTTGACTGTCACTATACATTGAACATATGTTTTCAGAAAACTATCCATGATGACTTCAAGATTTCTTTCTTGAATGGTAACAGCCTATTTAGACCCCATCATTTTCTATGTATAGTTGGGATTATATTTTCCAGTGTTCATTACTTTGCATTTATCAATACTGAATTTCATCTGCCATTTTCTAGCACAGTCACCCAGTTTTTTCTGATCCCTTTATAAGTCTTTGCAATCAACTTTGGACTTAACTATCATCAGGGGGTTAAAGTAAGGGGGAAGGCACCAGAATGCTGTTCCAGGGCCCACAATTTTTAGGGGCCAGCATTCAAGGACCTTAAAAATAGAATAATGGGGTGTAATGCAGCTCTGTAGCATTCTGGTACATTCCCCCTCACTACCTCTGAGCAGATACTTCCCACGCTTGCTCCACTCCCAGTCAGCCCAACAGCCCTGCTCCCCCCCCCCCACCATGTGCACTCCTCCTACTGCTGCCTCGCAGTTGCTGCTCCTGGCCATGCAACTGCTGCTGCTGCTTGCCCCGCCACTTGGAAAGCAGGGGCATCGCTGGTGCCGGGCACACGGCACCGGTGCCCTGAATCCCGGTGCCAGTGCCCCGGGTCTGGCAGAGCCCCTCCTCTCCCAGTCTCCAGCCTGATCGGGCCGGAGATCCAGGGCCCAGCCGCCCACGGCCACCCTGGCTGCTCCCCGCCCAGTCCCCAGCTGGGGATCTGGAGCCCAGCTGCCCGCGGCCGCTGCGGCCACTCCTGCCCTGTCCCCGTCCCCATGTGGGGATCTGGGGTCCAGCCATCCGCGGCTGCCGCAGCTGCCCCCAACCCTGTCCTCACTCTTGCCTGGGGATCTGGGTCCAGCCGCCTATGGCCGCTCCCGGCCCCAGCCCCGCCCGAGGGCGTGATATCTGGGGCGGGGGCGGGGCCTGGGCTGGTGCCTCGGGTCCTCTCCCAGGGCAGCAATGCTCCTGTTGGAAAGCCTGAAGGCGAAGTACGGTGCCAGCAGGAGGTGGTGGTAGACATGGTGAGCCAGAGACTCGGGGTGGAAATGGAAGGGTCCAGAGCAGCACGAGTTGCTGGGTGAGGGGAGGGATGGAGGGAGTTGGAGGGACTGGGAAGGAGAGGATGGGTGACAGGGACAAGAAGACTTGGTGAGGGCTGGTAGTGGTGGAGGGGACTATGAAGGGCTGGAGTGAGGACTGGGTGGGAGGCTGCGGAGGAATGGAGAAGGTTATGGGGCTGGAGTGTGAGCTAGGGATGGAGGAGGCTGGAGAGGTGTGGAGGGGGTTGGGGGCTGAAGGGGAGAGGAGTGAAGACAGGAGCTGGGGGGCGGGTATTTAGGAGGGCTGGAGTGGGGACTTGAGAACAGGGGGCTTAGGGAAGGGGGATGGGGCTGAGGAGGACATGGGGAAAGAGGGGTCTGATGTAGACAATAGTGGAGAAGGTTGGGCTGATGTTGTGGATTTGAGGCTGCGCTTCATTTGTGAGGAAAGAGCTGGTGGGGCTCAAAAATGCCTACCTGGGCTGGGGCCGGGACATGCATGAAGGGTGCCCGGACAGTACAGGAAGGGGTCCCAGAGATTAGGAAGGTTCCAGGGCCTGTCAAATTATTACTTATCCACTGACTATCGTGAGTAATTTTGTGTCAACTGCAAACTTTGTCATCTCACTGTTTGCCCCTTTTTTCAGATTATTTATGAATTTTTGAACTGGGCCCAGTACAGATTCATGGAGGAATCCACTGTTTGCCTCTTTACACTCTGAAAACTGACCATTTATTCTTAGTCTTTGTTTGTTATCTTTTTTAAGCAGTTACTGATCCATCAGAGAACCATCTCTCTTATCCCATTACTGTTTACTTTGCTTAAGAACATTAGTAATGGACTTTCTCACAGGCTGCTGAAAGTCCCAGTATGCTATATTCACTGAATGACCCTTGTCTATATGTTTGTTGACACACTAAATGAATTCTAATAGATTGGTGAGGCATGATTTTCCTTTATAAAATCCATGTTGACTCTTGTTCAACATATTGAGGTCATAGATGTGTCTGGTAACCCTATTCTTTACTATAGCTTCAGCCCATATGCTTGGTGATGAATTTAGGCTTACCAGCCTATAATTGCCAGGATCACCTATGGAGCCTTTTTTAAAAGTTTCATTAGCTGTCCTCCAATCCTCTGGTTCAGTGGTTGATTTAAGCAATAGGTTACATACCACAATTAGTAGTTCTTCAACTCACATCTGGGTTCTTTCAGAACTCATAGGTGAATACCATCTGGTCTTGATGATTTTCTAATGTTTTATTAATCAGTTGGTTCCAAAACTTCAATCTAGGACAGTTCCTCTAATTTGTTACCTTAAAAGAATAGCTCACCTTTGGGAACCTCCCTCTCATGCTCTGCAATGACGATTGATGCAGAGAACTCATAACTTTTCTGCAGCAGCCTTGTCTTTTTTGAATGCTCTTTTAGCACCTGTGTAGACCAGTGGCCCCGCTAATAGCTTGGCAAGCTTCCTGCTTCTAATGTACTTTAAAAATTGTTGTTAGGTTGTGTCTTCAATTTTTTTTTCCCTTCCTAATTAAACTTTTACATTGAATTTACTAGAGTTTATGATCTTTTCTATTTTCCTCACTAGATTTGTCTGTGACCTAGGGGAGGAATGTCTATTAATGACATTTAAGATTACCGAGATGACCAAAAACCTCTATTATCCAACTTTATTAAAAAAATCCCTCATGTCTTCACAAAACCCGAGGTTGCACTGTAGTAAATCTTTGCTTTCTGTTTATGAAATGTGTATGCTAAATGCAGGTATCTATCTATTTGCTAGTAATTTCAACTGTTAGGAAATATTTCATATCATAGGTCAATCTGATTTCCCATATACTCTGATTCAGTAGCACTCTGGCTGATTGCTAATTTTTTCATCTCAACCTCCAGATTACATGTAAGCCTGGGCTCAAATTATTGTTAACAGCTTTTGACATTTTGGGTGTGAATAGCTACAAATTGTTTTCTGGCTGATTTGTGTATCTTGTACTTTGGGTGGAAAAGAGGACATCTGTAATGTCATAAAATAGCCCAGGTGTGCAGAAAGCCATAAAGACAGCTATAACCATCTTGCTACAAATTTCATCCACACAATGAGTCAATGTATGAAGAGAAGGGCCTGGAAAATAACTGAGCTACTTAAGGTAGTTACACTATTTGTGGAAAAAAGTAATTCATAGTATTTGTAGCCACTCAGAAAATGTAAATATACTGTTCTTGACCTAACTTTAGCATACTATTCAAATTCCATTTTATTTAATATATTTTAATTATGCCATTTGAAGGAGAAACTCATATTCACATAAATTACTCCAGTGCTTCAAAACCAGCGTAACTTGTTTAATCATAATAATTATGATAGCAATATCTTATAATCACTTTATGAAACAGTGATTACCCCGATGCATCATTAGAGATGGCCGTTGGGAGTAGTGTAGACTGATAAAGACAGAACCATTCATTATTACACTATGTTCTGTTACTGACCTTGGCACACAAAGTGGTACTGCACTAATTAAGTTTGAGGATGACACCAAGCTGGGGGGTACTGCCAATACAGAGAAGGATCGGGATATCATACAGAATGACCTGGATGACCTTTTAACTGGAGTATAAGGAATACGATGAAATTTAATAACAGGTAGTGTAAGGTCATGCATCTAGGGACAAATAACAAGAATTTTTCCTGTAAGTTGGGGACACATCAGTTGGAAGTGATGGAGGAGGAAAATGACCTGGGAGTACTGGTTGCAGGGGTGTCACTGCCATCAGGCCCCGGGGGCATCAGTCCCTGTGAGCCTCAGGCCCAGCCCCCTCTAATTTTAGCACAGCAGGTGCAGAAGCAGTGAATCTGCCTGCTTGAGTTCAGCTGCTGTCGTGCCCAGGAACATGCAGCTAAGTCATGTAGGCCAGGGCAGGGGCAGAGAGGGAACTTTAAATCCCTCTGCAGACAGCCACTGCTTACAAATGAGTGACTCTCCTCCCCAGTCCTGGACCAGCAACGGTAAGTTTTGCTTTACACTCTCTCTGACCAGGGCTCAGGCCAGTGGAGGGCTGTGGGCAGCTCCCACCCCTACATCAAAGCAGAGGCGACTTTAGGGGTAAGCGAAGCAGGTGGTCGCATATGGCCCCAAGCAGTAAGGGGGCCCCATAGCGGTCGCCTGCTTCACTTAGCCTAGTGCTCACGCTGCAGGGTGGTGGGGGAGCGAGGGGCTGCAGACTGCCAGGGCCAGCAGCTGTGCTGCCTGCCTGCCTGCCCAGCATCTCTGCAGCAGGGATGGAGCAGCGGTCCCCACCTACCCCCAGCTGGCCACGCCTCCCCAGGAGGAGGGGGGAGAGCAGACGGCGCAGTGCACTGCAGCATGCTGGGAGAGGGGGCCCCCCGGAGCGGCCCTCTCCAAAGAGTTTGGGCAGCTTCACCCCCAGCCACCCCAGGCCTGAAGAGGCCTGATCCAGGTCTTGGGGGCCAGGCAGCCTCTATTCAGGCCTGGGGTGGAGCAGCCCCAAGTCTCCAGAGCAGGCTGCTCCAGGGGGCCCTACTCCCGGCAAGCCACAGTGCCGCACCATCTGCTCTCCTCGCTCCTCCTGGGGAGGCGCGGCTGGCTGGGTATACGTGGGGAGCACTGCTGCACCAGACACAGCTTCTAGCCCGGGAGGTCCGCAGCCCTCCGCCCCTCCCTTCAGGGAGTTGGGCCAGTGAGGGGGTGGTTAGGGTGACAGTGGCGGCCCGGGGCCCCGGTAAGGACAGTATTGGGGGCCTATCGGAGGCCCCATAAAGGGCCTTCACCTAGGGCTCCCAGTTGCCTAAGGCCACCTCTGCCCCCAAGCCAAGGCAGTGCAGTCTAGGGGGCCTGTGAGTGGCTCTCCCCCACAAGCCCAGGCAATGTGGCCTGGAGGCTGAATTGGGCCTGGGATGCCTGCCACTATCTGGCAGCAGCCGGGGCCAGATCAGGCCCAGGCTGCCTGCCGCTGACTGGCAGCAGCAGGGTCTAGATCCAGGCCAGGATGCTAGCTAGAGGTGGCCAATCCAGCACCTGAATCAGGCCCCAGCGCCAGATCGGGCCCCAGGTGGGGGGACTGCACATTTTTTTCAGGGCAGTGACACCCCTGATTGGTTGATCACAGGGTGACTATGAGCCATCAATATGATGTGGCTTTAAATGCACTTTAAGAAATACATAGAATTTCCTTACTTGCTTCCAAGAGAGGAAGGGTTCTTTTCAGAGCAAGGCTCTGAGTTTCAGAGATTTGGGTTCTGTTCCCTATTCTGTCAGACCTTCTGTGTGAAATTGGCAAGTTGCTTAACCATCTTTTACTGTAGTTTTCCTGTCAGTAAAGGAGATAATACTTCCCTACATGTAGTGAAAATTAACTCATTAATATTTACACGATGCTGAAATAATATGATGGTTCTCCATAGAAATGGTTATAAATAAATAAAATAAATATTAGAGTCTCATTCTATCCATTTCCTTATATTTTATAACTTTGTTTTTTGTTTATGCTGTTTTTCAATTCTTTCCAGCCAGGAAAAGGCAAACATTTTTGTATATTGTAAGCTGCAGTAAATAACATATACTTAACAAAATTACCTGGTCCATTTGCTCTGAGCAGGAGCCAACTCCTTTTCACTTCTGTTCTGACAAGAAGAATGCTATAGCCAAGAAAATCACTAACTTCCATTTCTATCTCACTTTTATTTGGCAGAAAACAGTCAAGTTTGCCATTGGCCTCCTCCAGTCCATTGTTCAGCTCATCTGCTATGAGATCACATTAAAGAAGATTGTGGCAATTTGTCTCATCTTGTTGTGAAAGCACATATAGTCCCCTGCACACTCAAAATGTACTTCTAGTATGGAGCCTTGAGTGGACCTAGAGTAGGTTGAGTAAATATGTTGTTGCAATTAGAGCTCAAAAATAAAATGCATCCAATATTTGCTGTCCCCTTAGTATTTGTCTTTAAAAAGCAATTCCTCTATCACCTACCCCTCAATAAAATCAAACCCTGCTAGGTAAAATAGAGTAAAAATATTAATCTGATCAGGAACCCTATTCTTGTACTGATTTACACTCTATGTAAATGTTCTAAAATCATTGACTGTAAGTCAGCACAGAATTTGTCCTGGCAACATTTAAAATGATCATTCTTAGAACTAGTAGATGTGCTACCTTGGTATTTTTCTTGTGGATCTTCTGAACAACAAGACAGGTGTATTAACTACACACAGGTCTAACAAGATATGCTTCAAAATGACAACTCTCTTTTCCCCCTGCAATTGTAGCAATAAGGATTTTACATTTATTAATATTACTTCTTGTATTTCTGTGGCACCTTCCATCCAAGGATCTTAAAAGATTTTACACATTGGGATGACTTTAGCCTCAAAACACCCCTCTGAAAATGTAAAATATTACTGAACAAAGTTGGAGTCAATAGCATAACTACAGAGAATTTGACACAGGCTTGTCTACATTTTATATAGGTAAAGAAATGGAGGCATGGACAGTTTTTACAAATAGATGCTTATTTGGGGGGGGCGTTCGTTTTGGATACCAGACTTAACACACTTTGGGCTTGATGTTCAGAGATGCTCAGTACTTCTAGTTTCTGTTGATGTTAGCTACAGTTGTAGATGCTCAGAACCCGTGAAAATTAGATCCAAGCTGTCTCATGTTAGTCACCCATCAACTGAAACATTCAAAAGCAATGGGTCCTTTTGAAAATGTTGACCCTTGTGACTTGCCTAGATCATACAGCTAGTCAGCAGAAAATATGGAAATAGAAGCCAGCATTCCTGACCACTATTCCCCTTAAGCTGTGCACATGTGTGCGCGCACACAGGTCATGAAACCCACGCACACAACAAAATAAAGTGTGCACAAAAAAATTCAGTGGTACCCACAAAGAAATTTTTTTGCACACACAAAGAAGTTTTTTCCTTTCCCAGCCTACAAATAATTAGAGGGAACATTATTCCTGATCCCACTCTCTCAGTTTAATTATTCTTTCATTCTTCCCCCTAAAACAATCTGAAAGAACACTTCATACTGTATGTTTCAGGGGAAAGCCACACACTGTGTGTTGCCTTTTTAAATGCTGATGATTGTAACTATCTATCTGTTACTAACAGAATTATGGAAATTCAAAGCCACAGTGAAAAAACAGCAGTTGAGTTGCCTAAAGCAACAGTCTTCAAATTCCTGTTACCCAGCCTGTATTTTTAAGTCATGAACTCCAGTGGCGGAATACTGTGTGTAGAGTGCCCGTTTTGATTTCTTGGTGCTTCGGGACCTCAGAAAGTTCCAGGGCTGTTTGAAAGTATCAAAGCAATTGGAAGAGTGGCCAATGTATTAATTGCACTGAGTTCTAATGGACACAAATATTAAGCTCCTTGCATTTATCCACTTAGAACCTGATGCTGTATCACTGAAGCAAGTCGGCATTTTGCCACTGATCTCTAGGGGAAAGGGCAATGAACTGAATGTACACATTTCCTACAGTGAAGATCTACTGTAGGTTCATTACCAAGGCGCCAACATCGGAATGGCTAAAAAACATTTCAGAAACACCAAGGGATGGTTAGTGATTTATGAGGAATGCATTTTATTCTGCAGTGTCTCTTATTTAACTGGATGCCTCTGGAGACAGGCTTTAAACAGTGAGGTCCTATCTCAGACTAGTATACTAGATTTTCATCTCACTTTGACTCCATTAAAGTAAGCTTCCATAAACAGACATCAATTACAACCAGTTTAAAGGGGTTTAAAATGTAATCCAGCAGTGCCGCTTAACTAAATGAATCTTGAGAACAGATCTCCAGTGAATTAATAGAGTGATATGTGGTGAGCTCACTATGAATCTGAGTTAATGACTGGAGAAGATCAAATTAATTATAACTGTCTCTGAGGACCTGCAGGGAACAACTCTCCCTTATCAGCTAAAGTTTGATTAACTCTTCAGGTACCAAATCCAGAGTTTCCGCATGTTATTTTTTAAGCAAATACAAATAAGACAGTGGCAATATCTGGCCTAACTTTCAGAGGTGATGAGCAACCCAGAGTGGGAACTGCAGGTACTAAATTCTTCTGAAAGTCAGACCAGTTTTTAAAAAAAAGTTTGTCAAATGGGACAAAAGTTAATATCCAGCTAAGAGTTTCACAAAAGCAGCATGATTCACCATCATTCATTATTCTTATCTGTCAGGAGAAGAATCAGAGTTAATAGGTCCATGTTTTGATTAAACATACAGAATGCTGCAATTTATTGATGGGGGTCCTCAGAATCTTTGCACAAGCTTCTTCCACCTCCCTTCCCTGCTCCCCCTAACACAACCATATACCCCCCCCAGTCTTCAAAAACTAAATGTCCATAATTTAAAAACAGTGCCAGAGGAAATAAGTTTGCTCAAATGATTATCAGTAGGATGCTAAGTCTGGGCTATCTGTTTGAAACAAGCCTAGGTTAGTAAACATATTTCAGTTTGATGACAGTTCTCTGGCCTATGTAAAATAAGGTTCACCTGTTCTGAATGGGTAGGCATCCATATCCCAAACCATGGTCACAACTGATAATAATTGGCAGGCTCAGAAGAGAGACTGCAGACACTGAGTTGCTGTTTCACCATGGATATAATTTAATTACAACACCTCCTTGCATGTCCATTCCCTGTATTCTATCCTTATCTTTGTATAAATGCTTCATTTTGCCAGGCTGTAAATTCCAGTTTCCTTTATGAGCGCTAAACCAAACAACCCAAAATGTGAATAAAGTCAGCAGGATTTATAACATAAATAATCCAAACAGGCACACTACTCACTGGAATCCTGCATTGTTTCAGAGTCTTAGGTTTCAGTGTAAAGACCAAGCAGAGACCTACAATTGGGAAGAGTTATTTGCTTTCTTTAAATACACACATGCTTGTATATAAGTAAACTGATAAGCCATGCTTTCGGACATTCAGCCATGACAATGGCTCCTTCCTGTTGCAGACTTAAATCTGTTTCTTTCATCATGGCTTTGAGTTGTGTTTACAAAGCACTCTGCATGCTTCAAATTCAGTAGCTATTTTCTTCAGTCCATGATTGTTCCTGCACAACTAAAACTGAAAAAAAAAATTGCCATATATTCTTCGTTATAGTGCATTAGGGAGGTGTTGCGTACTTCTGTCAAGCAGGAGACCTGATCTTAACAGCTAACCAGTGGAAAACCAGCTTGTAAAAAAGGATGTGTTTGTTCTAAGGAGGAAAGATGCTAGCCAGCTATCAGACTGCTAAACAGCATTTCTAGTGGGTTAAAGAGGAAGAAGCTTTACATTCAGCTAAGTAGAAGAAACATGCAAAGTTTGATAAAACTCATCCAAACTCACCCTCAAATTAAAGGACTATGGGTATGTTTAAACAACAATTAAAAACCCATGAGTGGTCCATGTCAGCTGATCTGAGGGGCTCAAGTTAATGGGCTGATTAATTGCTGTGTAGCCATTCTGGTTTGGCCTGGAGTCCATAGTCTAAAACCTGTGAGGTGGGAGGTGCCCAAGTTTGGACTGCACCTGAGCTTGAAGGTCTACACAAAAGTTAAACAGCCCCTTAACCTAAACCCCACAACCCAAGTCAGCTGCAGATACATAATTGCAGCATAGACATACCCTATAAGACTCTGCTTTGGGTACTGGTTGGTCAGAGGCAGTTTAAGGGAAAAAACAATAAATTGCCCTTCTTTAGCAGCATTCCTAGAAGTGTTTCAAGGCCCTCTCAAATATTTTACAGAAACGTTAAGTTAGGGCTCTCTTAAAATCAATGACAAAGCTCCTATTGACTTCAACAGGGCCAAGATTTCACCCAAAGCATACAAGTGACTGCATAAGACCACACAGTACAAGAGTGGTAGGGCTGAAAAAGAAGTACAGACTACTAAAGACATTGCCCTAGCCACTAGAGAAAGTTTCTTCCCCAAAAATCTCCATATAGACTTGTGAGCACAAGCGCACATTCAGATTACATTTTGAGCATAAGACATACACTATTGAATACAGAAAGCATACTTTATGAAATGTTTGTTGCATAGTTTGAGTCTAAATCAGGAGGGACCATTACATAATCTCTGACATAACATAGGACATTACATTTCCTCAGTTTCCTCCATATTTATTCCAATAAACCTGTGTTTGGCTAAAGCATGTCTTCCTGAAAGGCATCCAGCCTTGATTTGGAAGGCAAGATGGAGAACCCAACACTGTTTGGTAATGTGTTCCAATGGTTAATCCCTCTCACTGTTAAATTTCTGCTTTATTTCTCATTTAAATTTGTCTGGGTTTAGCTTCTTGCCGTTGGTTCTTGCTATGCCTTTCTCCACCAGATTAAAGAACCTTTTAGTACCTGGTATTTTCTCCACATGAAGGCATGTTGTAATCAAATCACTTTCCACCCTTCTTTTTGATAAACTAAACAGATTGAACTCTTTAAGTCCCTCACAGTAAAGCATTTTCCTCTGGCTCTGAAATCATTTTTATGGCTCTTTGCTGCACCTTCTCCAATTTTTCAATATCCTTTAAAAATGCAAACACCAGAACTGTATTCCAGTATTGGTCTCACCAATGACAGATACAAAGCAACTGCACTCCTTATTAGTCCCCAAAGACTGCATGAGCCCCCTTTTCCACAGCATTGCACTAGTAGCTCATGCTAAGTTGCTTGTCCACATTAGCCTTTAAATCCTTTTCAGAGTTACTGCTGTCCAGGATGCAGCCCTCCATTCTTTAGGTATTGCCTGCATTCTTTGCCCCTAGAAGTATAACTTTGTATTTGGCTGTATTCAAACGCATTTTGTTTGAATGGGCCCTGCTTACCAAGCGATCCAGACTGCTCTGTGTAATTGTCTGACATGATTACAAAGCATCCACTTCGCCAATCTTTGCATCATCTCCAAATTTTATCAGTCATGTTTTTATATTTACTTCCAGATCACTGATGAACATCACAACTAGTGCCAATCTAGTACCATTCCTGGGGAACCCCACTAGAAACACTTTGCCCCCACCCCCAATTATAAGTAGTTTTTGAGATCTGTTAGCTGTTCTTAATCAGTTTAATGTGTCTTTTTTATGTGGTATAGTGCTAATATTTTAATCATGATGTTGTATGGTACTAAGCCAAGGCCTTACAGAAATCAAAGTATGTGATGTCTATGTTGTTACCTTTATTAACCAAAGTGTAATCTCCCCAAAAAATGAAATAGTCTGTTTGACAGAACTTATTTTACTATGTTGAGCAGTATTAATTGTATTCCTGTCCTTTAATTTTATCAGATGGTTCCTAAGTCAGCTTTACATTATTTTGCTAGTGATTTACATCAGTCTAACCAACCAATAGCTGCAAGGTATTCTAATTTTTCCATTTTGAATATTGACACAATAGTAGTGTTTTTCCAGTCTTTTGGAATTTCTCTGGCATTCCAAGACTTAGTTAAAATTAACATGAACAGGCCAGAGATTTCCTCAGCCAGTTTTTGGATGCCCTTTGGGAGCAAGTTAACAGGACTCATTTAAAAATGTTTATTTCTAATTTAACGTCTTCCTTATTTATTAATAGACTGGAAGGTGGTTCCTCATCTCATAGACATGAGTACATCATCTTGCTTCTTTCTAAATACAGAACTGAAACATGTATTGAATACTTTTGCATCTCCAGCAGCATCATTAACAGTTTGAACCTATATGCCATTTATCATATCTATGCCATTTCTAAGATTTCATTTGTTCGTAATATACTTAAAAACCTCCTTCTTACTGTCCTTCATTGTCTCTGTAACAGATTTTTCCATGAAGTCTTCAGTGTCCCATATCAGTTTTCTTCCATTATCATTTATAATTTTTATTGATTGCCATCTGTTTCTCCCTTTTTTCAATTGTTGCAATGTTGCTATTTTTTCATTACAATTGCTGCCTTTGCTTTATTCCTGAAACATGCTGGACTTTTAGCCAAAATTGTCCTGTTCTTGCATGTGGAGTTGTGGCTTTTTAGCCATTTAATAAACTCTTCTTAAAGAACTCCTAGGTTTCAATCACAACTTTCAATCAGGTGCACTTATAATTCTCAGCTTTGAGAAATTAGTCCTTCTGAAGCACCAAGTACATATATGTATTATTTTTAGGACTCTCCTCAGCTGTCCCATATTAGATGTAATTAGGTCTAGATCATAGGTTCCTAGACAGCCACCTACTTCCAGTAGTTAATTAAACTTTTTCTGTCATATTAAGGTCCAAAATAGAGGTGCCTCATGTTGGATGCACTACCTTTTATGTTAGAAAATTACCCACAATTTTTAGATACTCTAGTTATATTTTACTACTGGTTGGATGGCATCTCCAACCTATATCTGCCCAACTGAAGTCTTCCACAATAACACAGTTTTTATTTCTATGCATTTCAGATCAGTGCTTAAGTAGTAACTCATCCTGTTTCCTGATTTGATTCAGTGGTCTATAACAGATCCCCACCAGTACCCTTTCCTGGGCTTTGTCACTTAGCACATTGATCCATATGCATTCAAATAGGGTAATTATAAATGTAATTTTACATTTTTCTATTTTGTTTGATTTTTCAATAGTATCACTTTCTATTTTCTGTGGAAATTTAAGATATAAATAAATTGTCACAAGTTAAAATTTTCAAAAGCATCTAAGTGACTTAAAAGTGTAAGTTTCATTTTCAAAGATAATGTAAGCACTTTCTACTCAATGGGAGTTAGAGGTCCTAAGTCACATAGGTGATTTTAAAAATGTTGTTTAGACCTTTATCTGATGAAAGTGAATGGTGGTTGTTTTTCCACTACCAGCAGATGCATCTCTTCCTTTTTTAAATCTGGACACAGTATTCCAGCTAAAGCCTAACCAGTGCTAAGTAGAGCAGGACAGTTACCTCCTATGAATTACATGCAACACTCTTGTTATTACACCCTAAAATCATATTTAGTCTGTTTTTGCAGTGCCTCACACTGTTGATACATATTCAATTTCTGACGGACTATAACTGCCCAGATCCTTTCTAGCAATACTTAGCCAGTTATTCCACATTTTGTAGACAAGCATTTGATTTTTTTTCCTTCCTAAGGTACAGCACTTTACATTTATCTTTACTGAATTTCATCTTGTTGAATTCATACCAATTCTCCAGTCACTGTTTGCTCTTCCAAAAGGATATGAAGCACAGTATTAAAATTAAAAAAAAATAAGTCAGAGTGCTTTAACAGGTATTCTTTCTCTCCTACACTCATCTTTTTTTAGTTGTCATTATTAGTTGTGTAGCACTGCATAGCAGGGTGCACCAAATTTTATGATCAGTAAAATATATGAAATATAAAGTGAGTTTTCATTTAGTTAATTTTAATGGAAGATGTGTCTAAATCCCTTAGACTGGATAATACTGAAGTAAAATAAGTATGATTTTGCCAAGAGAGAGAGGACACAGGTGATGATAAATCTGGAAGCCTGGTTAATATGGATGAGAATCATGTTGTCAATGTTGGTAGAGAGTGAATAAAATTTAGGTGACTTGGGGGGAGGGACTTCTTTTTAGACTATGAGGTCCTCAAAGCAGAAGATTGTCATGTTTATTTATCTGATACAAACACCCTGCCCATCTGTGGTTTTGTATACATACATTTTTCACATGATAAGCATGAAGCAGCAGCAAGGGCTCCAGGAGCTAAAAATACTGGAAGGGCAGACAAGGATGCATGATTGTTGAAGGGTTGAGAAGAAGAGCTATATTCAAGAGCCCTCAGCAAAGAAGTAACAGCTGAATTCAAAGCAGTGAATGAGACCCCATAAAATATAATACAGAGGTATGAAACAAAGGAATGCTGGAAGCTATGTAGAAACAAGGAGGAAGGCTGGGTTTAAAGTATAATTTGGTGGGCTCCAGAACCCTCTCTCATGGGTGGGCCCCCCCCCACATTTGGGCCCCTGCACCCCAGCTCCTGCCCCCTTATGCCAGCCCCCACCCCTGCTGCTGCCCCCACCCCAGCTCATGCCCCCAATGTCCATTCCCCATCCCCAGAACCCACTCTCTACCCCCCATATCCACCCCCCCCCAGTGCAACCTGGGCCTCCACAGTACTCACAGACAGCCGCGGCTGGGCTGGGAAACTACTGTGTATACTCATGTATAAGCCAATCTGCGCATAAAGCCGACCGCCCGCCCCCAAATTCTGAGTCCAAAAGAGGCAAAAATGGGTGACCTGTGTATAAGCCGAGGACCCCTTTTGGCCTCGGCCCCTAACCCTCCCACCCAGTGCCACTGTCTTCCCCCAGAGTTCTTGACGCCGTCCCTATCTCCCAAGCCCCTGCTGCTGCTTTCCCTGTCCCCTGCCACTCTCTCCACTCTCTGCTCCTGTCCCCTTCCTCTGTCTGCTCCCCCTGCTGTTCCCCTGCTCGCCGCCACCTTCTCCACTCCCCGCTGCTGTTCCCCTGCTCCCTAACACCCCTTCTGCCCTTTTCCCCATCATAACCCAACCCCTGCCGCCGCTTTTCCTCACCTCCCAGACACCCCCCCCCCAAATTCCTGGGCCCTGCCACCACTTCCCTGGGCTCCCTGAACCCTACCCAACCCCCAGGCTGACCTCCCACCAGGCCTCCTTACCTGGCTGCTCCAGACACCACGGTCCCCTCCTAACTCTAACCTCAGCTCAGGCTGACCGCCAGAGATGGCTGTCCCGGCCACGCTGGGGCTCCAGTCTGGAGCACGCCCAGTGAAACTCCTGGGCTGGGCTCTCTACTGTATTGACCCGTGTATAAGCCAAGTGCTTGTTTTGAAGCCAATTTTCAGGCACAATAAATCTCAACTTATACATGAGTATATATGGCATGCAGCCTGCAGACTGCACTTGGAAGTTTCTGCCGCCAAGCACAGCTTACACATACACAGACTGGTCGGGCACACCCCCTCCACCTGCTCTTCCCCTGCCTGCTGGAACATGCGGCAGAACACCTTTCTGGGGCCTGTTATTTTTAAATGGTGAGCCCTAGAATACAGAATTACAGCACCATTTCCTATTTTCAGGGGGCCCAGAACCAATGTTCCCTCTAACTACTTGTAGACTGTGTGCGCAAACAATTTCTTTGTGTGTGCAAAAACATTTCTTTGTGAGCACCAATATTAGCACTATTGAATTTTTTTGTGCGCACTTTATTTTCTTATATGCGCAGGCTTCATGACCTGTGTGCACAAGCACACGCGCACAGCTTAGAGGGAACAGTGCCCAGAACGCTGAGCCTCTAAAAATAGTGGGCCCCGGAATGGTGTTCTGCTGCATTCTGGCTTACTTTAACCCCTGGAGGAAAGGAAAAGTCAAAGAAAACCTATCAGTCAGTTGAGAGGCTTCTGGAAGCAGAAACTGATGGAAGACCAAGGAACTGTGTACAGATGAGCAGACTGATCAAATGTGTCAAACAGATCAAGATCTTTGATCTTTTGCTTACAACCAAACTAAGTGATTATACAACAGCATCTAAATAGCTAGCCCTTGTACACTGTTACCGTACAATAGTGAGACTGATGTATAAAGTGTAACCATAAATTGCCACATCATTACTAGTGTTGATGGTTTAAAAGAAAAAAAAGGAATTAAAAAATAAAGGTTTCAGGCTGTGGGGGGTCAGTTGCAACATGATGTGCAAACTACATGTCGTCTTCCACCTGCTAAATATCTAGTATGTCTCATCATCAGCAAGGTGACATATCATTTGTGCTAGTCTAAACAAGCAGAAGAGAATCTTCCTATATGGATTAAAGAGGCCGTGTTTTTCTTTGTGTTCAGCTGGTGGTAGGAATAATTTTTATAGCCAGAGAATGATTCCATAGTCATAAAAATATATAAAAAGCCTCAGCTCTAGTATTCTACCAGCTAAGGAGACGCTGCAGGTGCAACTGTGTAGGCATTGTGGATTATCACAGCAGCAAAATCACTACAGTATCCTCTTTCTGTCACTGGAAAAGCCTGCATGAAGTGCCACAGAATTCCTCCCAGTATCATACCCAGGGTCCTCAATCTGATACAAGGCAATAATTTACTATAATAATAGAAGTAAGAAGTTCAGGAAATTCTGTCTTTGATTTTTGCTAGACATTTCTTGGAATATAACTGCTTTCCTGGTTTATTTGGCAAAGAAAAGAAATGATTGCATTGATAATTTAGTCACAACACAGGTATGTCTGAAATGAAAACAGTAAGCCTTTCTGTCACTCTTGCAGTTAGTTTGGTGAATGTAGAAGAACCAGTAAGACTGCATATGATGTTTGTAACACCCATTATTACTATTTAGATAGCATGCTAAGCGCTTTTCATATAAGCACTAGGAAGGCATGATCCCTGACTCAAAGAGTTGGGAATCTTAATTGTTCAATCCTTCAAAAATTTATGGCAGTAAGCACTATGCCTGTTGATGAGAGGTCCCATTAGGCATAAGACCATAGGAAATGCCACAGTAGATCAAACATGAGATCAATCCAGTCCATGCCTAGTATAAGATGCATCAGAAAAAGGTGCAAGAAATCCTGCATTAGATATTTATTCATGACAGTAAGCACTGCAACCAGGAAGTGTTTGCTAGACTGGGCCCTAAGTAAACAACGCACAGAGAAATGATGGGAATGACATGCAACAAAACACTGCAAGATTGCATGGTGGTACTTAGCATATGTCTTGTCAGTACCATTAGTTTTATTTAGAACTGTGATTGAAGTGGGATGTTCTCCCACGAAAGCTCATGCAATTAATAAATTTGTTAGTCTTTAAGTGCCACAGGGCTCCTTGTTTGTTTTGCTGAACTAGACTAATGCAGCTACCTCTTTGGAACTCTTTATTACTGTTCACTTATTTTGCTTACACTTCTTTAAGGGGAACTATCAGAGATTAGCTTAACATGTAGCAGGTCCTGGGTTCAATTCCCAGGGGGTTGGACTTGATGATTTGATTGATTGATTGATTGATTGATTAGAGGCGTCATTAAGAAAGTGTGCTTTGAGGAGAGGATGGAGAGATGGTAGACAAAAGCAGGGAGAGTTTCTTCAGAAGAAGAAGCTTCTGGGAAGAGGATACAGTGTAGGTGGCACAGGAATCACATTGGAGACAGTTAGTCATGTAGCTTGGGGCTACTGGACAGGGAGGAAGTGAGATGAAAAGATTAAATTATGGGAGACTGCTGCTTCTACAAGCTAAGAAGTGTTAAGTTCTCAGTAAAAGTAGATGTAGTTTGTTTAAATGATCACGAGTCATTTTGCAGTGCTTTGCAATATTTTTAAATATTCCTATACCCCATGCTTTTTCCCCCATCCTTTTTTTTAAATGTTCCTGTATGCTTTTCCTGTACCCCATACTTTTTCCTTTTGTACAAGATACAGGGCGTGAACTCTGCTTTTAATCAAGCCAATCACAGCCCCAAGAACAACAAAATATAACAAACAAGAAAAAAGAAATAATTGCTGTGTGAAGGTGTGGTGTCCACCATTCTACTTGTAGTTGCTATGGGCAGAGTCAATGAGATCATGTGGTGGATAGTATGTAGGACATGCAATACGAATACAATCTATACTGTTGCACAAGAGGAACAGAAGGTTCATCAATACAGGACATTCGATGATCTTCCAAAATAAATACCAACATGGTTCTGTTCTCCTGTCTAGTGTCTTATAAAGAAAATATTGATACTACTGGGAAGTTGTTTTTTTTTTTAATTTTGGAAGTAACTCAGCTATATTCTCTCTTGCTGTAGTAGCACATCCCTCTTGTTCTGATGCCCATCTTATAGGATATGGATATCAATCTACTCATCAGTTAAATACTATATTAAAATTTAATATGCCAATAAGGTAGAACTAGAAGACACTGTAATGGAGTTTTGTATTGATTTAGCTCTGTTCTGTAAGGAACAATTTGAACCCAAGCTTGAATATTAAAAATTACACAGATCACAGTATTGGAACTTGAAAAAAAAAAGACAATTACAGTTATGTGTTGGTTAAAGCAGTAATTATTACTATACTTTACAAGTGTTCATTTAGTATATTCATTAAAGGGGGCTGCACTTCCCTGAAAAACTAACTAGATTACATAAATGAGCAACACAGTAGGAGATTAAATTAAATTAAATGTAGACAAGTGCAAGATAATGTATGTTGGTGATAACTATCTAAACTATACGTATATAACAACAGCTTCTAAATTAGATGTAACATATCATTTATAATGTTTAGGAATCATTAAGGATTGATCAAAGGACATGTCTGCTTATTGCACAGGGCAAGCCAAAAAAAGTGATAATAAGCCAATAAGATAGAGACTGTATGAAGAATGGAATAAAACAGAAAATATTAAGATTTAAATTCTTCAGTTTTTGGTTTTTTTTTGTTTTTGTTTTCTTGGCAAAATTCCCATTTTGATGTCTTTGGAAGTTTTGCATGAGTGAAAATTAAGACCAAGATTTTCATACTTGGGTGTTTACAAGACTGTAATACAGAAAAAACTTAAGCATTCACCTGACTATAGGCATGTGATTAGCCCCACTGAAGTCAGTGGGGCTACTGAAATAGTGTTAGACTTTAGTATGACTGTAAGTACCTTTATGAATCAGAGCTAGTATCTGGAATCCAAATCAATATTAGGCAACTAGATATGGGAGTTGAGTTGAATCCCCGAATACTGAGCAAACACAACTCACAGTTACTTCAGTGGGAGTCGTTGCTACAGCTTTCGACCCGCTATAAGGGCTGTCACTCTTTCCCAGCACAAGAAACTTCCAGCTGAAATTGGAATAAAATGACTGTTATGGCACAGCTTCATTGATCAGTTGCATTCTTGGATTTTTACATGTTTCTTTGAATCGCTGATATTATTGGCCAGTCTTGAAAAAAAAAAAAGGATGGGGGTGAGAGGGAAGGAAGATGTAAAGGTGGGGACAGTCCACGCATAATGGATTTTAAATTGACTTAAATTAAAAATTATGTCCTTTCAAAGTCATCTTGATCAGCTTCACTACTCTCTGATAACCCAGAATACATTTTTGTGATATTATAGCTACTGCTCAGCCCTACTTGGTTTTAAAGTTAGCTTTTCAGTATCAGTTAAATGGCAGTATTGTAAAATGTTTTATCCCAAGTGGGATATGGAATTTAAAAATCTTGCCACTAAAAAGATGCTGCTTCCCTGCCCCCTTGCAAAAGACATTTCCATAGTGCAGTGATGCAAAATGGTAGCTGTGACATCATGGTATAGCAGAAGAAGTCAGAAGTTCTGTGGCATGACATAGAAGGACTAAAGTAGGTTTATTTCAGAAGAGCCATTTGCTGGATATTCTTTGCATTTGTGTCATGTAAAAACACAGTTACTCCATTTTTGTTACAATATTAGCAGATAACTTTAAGCTCATTAATACAAAACAGTTTTAGCTGGAAAAACTAGGGCAAATTCTTCCCTGTTCTAATGTAGTTCCATTGAACTTCACATAAATTTAATCTGCTTTCACCAGGACTGAATTGGGTCCAACATGCAATGATTCAGGTCCATTCTGAATGTGGGCCATGTACTGTGTAGCTTAACGGTCAAATTCTTCCCTTAGAAAAATGCCCAAAACTCCTTCTGTAGTCCATGGGAGTTAAGCATGGGAATGTGACAATTCTCTCCTAATATCCCAGTGAAAAACAACTCATTGCAAAAGGGTTCAAAGCAAAATATTTTCACCTGCATTTTCCGCCTTTCTTAAGCCAGAAAGAGGGAAGTGAGATGTTTTCCTGGCTGTATTTTAGAGAAGGAACACTGTGTTTTAGATTGCTGATGACCTTGCTAGAGCCATGACCCCCAGGAGGGACAAGTGGTGTTGAGAATGACTGATGGGTAATATTTAAGATTTCAGTACTGTGCTAGGTGACATCATAGGTGGATGCAGACCCTTGAAAGTATTCTGCTAGCAGAGAATGAACAATACGTGCACTGTGAATGGGCCTGATCCTACTGCAATCAATAGGAAGGAAAATGTACATTGACTAGAGTTTGAGCAGGTTCCAGATCAATCAGAATTAGAAGACATTAGATGCACAAGTAATTAAATAGTCTCAGATCCACTGTTGGTAAACTAGCTGACAGATAGGAAATTGTGACACCATCTCTCTCTCTAGTTGGAAAGTTCCTCAAATGTTCTGCACACTACTGTATTCTAAGCAATACATAACAATTCATGAAACCAAATACATATTATATTTATTCTTACTGTCTCTAGTTTGAGGGCACAGGTCGTATGTCACCATTAACATTTTCCAGTCATTACCTATATATTAAAATCATGCATATTTGGTGACCTACACTCTGGAATGTAGAGAAAAATAAATAAAGGACACAAATGAAAAATTCTAAAATTCTACTTAGTAAATTGTTTTCATTTTAGAGCTTCTTTTTACTGTTCTTGTATTTTTTCATAAGGGAAATGGTGCTGCCAGTCCTTAAGAATGCTGCTCAGTTTGCAAACATATTCTGGAATGAATGTGTTGGAGGAAATTTTTACTGACAGGTTATTATGACTACTTTGATACACATACGACCTGCTGTCTGGAAGACAGTTAAAATTATAAACTGTTCATAAATTTACTGACCTCAATTGGCAACACTGTGTTACAGCAGTAAATACTTAATTTGATCCTTGTTTCTTAAAATAGTGGCATTGCTACACATGCAAGCATGCAAAGCTTCCTTTTGAAGAAATGTAGTTCAGATCTCTGCATATTAGTCTTTCAACCCTGCTTATGTGCATTCATGACAAATGAAAGTAGTCATATTAAATCTCCATTTAATGTTTAAATGGAAGCAACAAATTCATACAATTCAGAGCTTTCTACACTCAGGTTCTTATAAAGCCCTACAAATTCTGAGAAATTGTTCCCATCCACAATCTTTTCCTAAGTGATTTTATATGTAGTTGTCTGGTCTCAATGTCTGATGCACAATGAATATTCTTACAGCAAGGGAGACATTGGGATCCATCCTGTAACGGAAATTTTGCCCAAATTATAACTGCCTGATCTGACTCATAGTCTAAGTATTTATGATTCTTTCAACTGAATGCAAGAAAATGATAGTACTCTGTAATAATGAAATAACATTGGTACCCTCTCTACCCTTTGATCCACATTTCTACATCTTACAGTTGCTTAAGGCTTTCTTCCCCAACATTTAGACACCAGTTTCCTTCAGGAAAGTCAAGCTAGCAGAAAAATTAGGGAGGAGGAAAACACTTCACGTGCTTGCTTGGCTTCCAAATTGACATATGGCATACTGTTCTGTGAAACTGTAATAAGTCTCTAAACAGTGACAAAAGTGAGGGTAGGGGAAGTATACATCCTGGCACAAATTTCCACAAATGACTAGTGATCTTACATGTCTTTTAACTGTCTTAGGTAGATGAGCACTAGGAATATCAGGCCTCTTCAGATGGTCTCAAACTGAGCACCCAAATTCACTGGTCACTTTTGTAGATGTGGGCCTTTTTTTGTTGGAGAGAGATAGTCTGTGCTGCTTTTTGAAGAATTGCCAAGTGAATGTCTCAGGTACTTTGTTGGTAACAGATAAAATGAAACTGTGGCTCTCAGCAAAAGCATGGTAACTGGAAAAATTTGGAGATAATTGAAGTTGAATGTTTACATGATATGATCTTATTTTGATTTAACAAAAATTGTGTTAATTTTGAGAAGTGAAGACAGTATGTTTAGCAATATAGTATAGGTCCTTTAGTCATATAATTAAGATTATTTTGAAATCAAAACACAAGCTGATTGGCAGTGAACAACTGTAAGCTCCTCCACAGTTTCAGAACAGCATACATAGAGGGGCCCAGCTGATAAAGAATAAGAGTCATTGCCCTCTGACGGATGCTTGTTGTCCCATGTGAAAAGAATTGGTGCTGGATCCTGCCTTTGGAGTCTGGAATGCCTCACTTTTAGGGACCATGAAAATGTCAAAGCTAAATTTAGCTTTCAATTGGGAGAAAAAATGCATGTGAGTACTCCCTTATGGTGCTACTCAAGTAGTAATATGATTGCTAGGTTTGAAAGTTTATGGCTCAGTTATTTTTCCTGAATATCACAGATTTATTTTCATGGTCCCCACCACAAACTCTCCCAGGGTCATTTTTAAGGCTTATTGGTGCATTGGTTTTGTGGCAGCTCTGGACTGATTTGTGGCTGTGTAGGTCACCCAGATTACCACCATTGATCCTAGGGCTTTTGTGAACCACCCTATACCTGCCATCACAAAATGGAGGCCCTGATTTTAGCTGTTACATGTTATACCAAGGGTTCTCTAAGAATGATGTGTATCATGGGAGATTAAGCAGATGATGTAGTGATAATATTGGGCCTAAATTCAGATAACAAAGTATCCAACACACTTGCAAAGCTGGTTTACATGCGTATTATATGGAAACTAAGTCACCTGTAAAGAATAACATTGGAAACTACTAGGAAGCAAATGTTAATGAAATGAAGTTCCAGAAAACAATTCAAAAAGCAGAAGAGTTGAGGGAATATGACTTTGAGGGAAAAGGAAAAAATGGAAACGTTTATGGCAGGTATGGCAGAACACCCACCCCAACATCTCTGAAAAATGTGCCCAGCACCCAAAAAGCTGAACGTGAGAAAAAGAGACGCTGTGTTTTAATTATATGGCTCTACAAAGCATGTAAGAGAATTTGTAAATAGTAGTGAAAGAAAGAAGTTGCCCACCTTAGAAACAGTTATAGGTCCACCACTTCTGAGGAAAATAGCTACAAAGAAAGGGGAGGAGAAGAAATGTCCACTGCAGACAGCTACATGATTGTGGACATGTCGGTGACCAAATGTTGAGAATGGTGAATAAGAGCCAGACAAGAAGGATAGTTTCACAATGGAAATGGCTCCAAGAACTGCCAGTCTGATGGAGGCAGTGCTGAGAATCAAATTCTGCCATCTTGGTCATTCTGCCCAAATAAGGAGCAGCTTTCTAGAAATTTCTAATCATAGCTCAATAGGGGCTTCATTACCAAATATAAGACATCTGAAGGGTCAGGAAGCATGGAATGAACTCCAGACAAATGAAAAAATAAGTTAACTCATTGGCTGGCAGCAAAATGGAATGGTCCACAAAAGATTTTAGGGCTATTTTTTATTTTTAAAAGTCCATCTCACTAGAGAGCTTGCAAGCTGCTCTGGATGAAACTGGGAAGAAAGAACCTCCTTTCCATACACCCAGACCTCACGTTATCCAAGCTGAGGCTTAAATGAAAGCTATTCAGATGTTATCTCATAATCTGATAAGGCAAAAGACTGTCTGGTCAAAAAAATTGTAATTTGAATTAGCCTCTTAGGAAAAACCAAGTTAAAGAATGTGGGAAGCCGGGGAAAGAAAGTCAAATTAAACAAAGAAAGGAAAAAAGAAAAATGTACCATCTCAAGCCAAAGAGGAAGCAGAAAGGGAGCAATCAAGAGTCAAAGAGAATCACAGAAATAAAGATCCAGAGAAGAAGAATGCAAAATATTTACTGGACAACCAACTAAATGAGAGGCTGATCTTTTCCTCAGGTTTGGAGGTTTGGCTAATCTACAGTGTCTTCTATTACACTTTATGAATTATCATTGGGTTCTCACATATTAATACAGGTTTCTGCCTAAATCATGGAGATGTGCAGGAAGGCTCTTAATGAGCTAAGACTTTAGGTCTCACTGTACCTGGAAGTAATACTGCCTGTCTCTTCCAGGTCATAATAAATAATGCACCTTTCTGTGCTGTATCTCCCAGGGTCTGCCTCTTTGTTCTCTCTGTTCCCGCCTGCGTACAGTGCAGCACTTACTATTTCTCAGCTAAATGGTGCCATAGATGTTACTGAAAACAGCTTAATTCTTAAGGGCTGTGGACACTAGATTGTAGTTTGTCATCAGAAAGCATCCTGGTTTGGCAGTAATCTGTGATGAATTTGAAATGTGGCAGTTCTGGCAGTTCTAGGCACGGTATCATGGACTTGCACTGTTTAGCTAAATGGCATGTATTAATATTTTAGTGAACAAGGCCCCATGCAAAACCCAGCTGGGAACATAAAATCAGTCATTTTACTGATGGAAAAATGTCTCTTCCAGACAGAGCCCAACTTTGCTTTGCATTTGGTCTTATCTATGCATATGGCTAAACCCCACTATGCCACTTCCCAGATTAGACATACTGAGCAAATTCAGGTTTATACTGATATGCTGCAACCAATACACAGCAGGATGGCTGGCTCAGAAATCATGAAACTCACAAGTGCTATGAGTGATGTTTTTAATAAATTACATTTTGTATTAGAATATTTTCATCAAAATTTTTTTTCAACTCAAACTGGTCTTGTAAAATATTTCAATTTTTAACAAAAACTGCCTTTTTGATGCTCACAAACATTTGGAACAGCAAAAAATTTCAACCTGCTATATTCATATACTTCTCTTGAACTCCTGTGTAATGTTTCTGCTCACTGAAATGGCAGTGTGGTTCCACCAAGGAGCTGGTGTATGAGCTGATTACCGTGGACTAATTAATCTTATTAGTCAGTCATTTTTCCCACCATTAGCACTACTGAAATCAATTAACACAGGTGACTTAAATGAGTGTGAAATGTTGTTCCTTATAAACTCATGATTAAGAATATTAAAATTATTTTAAAGGTAATTTTTCTAGCTAACGTGAAGTATGACATGTATTGGGGCAGAAGAACACTTCGTAAGACATAGGCTTTCTCAGCGAGTAAAGTTATCTAGATGTTTACAGAATATTAAATTTTGGCCTATACATTTAAAGATGTAGCCCAAAGCCAAGAAAAAAGTTTGAATAATTCCAGTAGGGCCACTGCAAAAAATCCATGGTGAAATACAGTAATGTATATAATACGTCTTTATCACTGCAGAGATTTTAACTGCAAGTTGTGGTCCTGGTTTCAAGCTTTGAAGAACTTTGAAGTTCTGATTTTTTTTAAACTTATGAAAGAAAGTATTAAGGGCCAAATTTTCTAATTTTCTAACTTGTATCTACAAAATATTCATGTACATGTGCAAACTATTTATGTACTCTAAGTAGGAAAGCAGTGTTGTCTATCGTTTCATTTCCAGCTCTGCCACTCACTCGCTGTCTAAACTTAGTCAAGTCATTTAATTGCTTTGTTTCAAGTTTCTCAGTTGCATAAATGAGTTGAATAATACTTGCTTTTCTAACAGTGAATAACTACTGATCCTACTCCCACTGAAATCAATGAAACTCCTCCTGGTTGATTTTAGAACAAATGGAGTGGGTTCCACAGAGGCCTTAACTAGTTATTTTTATAAAACTTCTGTGAGATCTTCTGTGATAGGTGGTAAATTATTATCTTTATGTACGTGCACAAAGAAGTAATTGCACACAGAGTGTATTTTCTACATATTGTTATTAGATTGTTTAGGCACCCTACTACCGGTTTGAAAATATATTCCCAAATATCCAGCTAGTACATCATCATTCCCTTCCACTTGGAGGTAATTAAACTTCAATTAATTTAGACATTTAGTTCTCCGTAAGTAAATTATTGGGTTAAGTTTTCATCTGTATCAGGCTTGTATAAATCAAGCACACAGTAAATCAATGGATGATTTCATTGTTAGCATTATTCTATTGGGTGCAGCACTCATAATTATAACTCCACTACCAAAAAGTTATTCTTTCTGTCAGAGGACTTCAAAATTTTATATCTTGCTTCTTTTTTTTTTTTTTTTTAAGGATTTCATATGAGGTGCACTGGATATAACCATGATTCAATTACATTGCTGTGTGGGCTTTGGACCCACTTTGATTTAATTATATTTTTGTTCATTGAGACGTTTATACTGCATGTATGTTTTCAAATCATTCTCACGGCAGTAGCAATTTTCCAACTTTGCTGTGTGAGAAAATGATCTTTAAAATTGTCTTCGCTGTGTAGTGCTTAAGAAGAAAGTAGAACATGAAGGAGAACCTCAAAGATGAGGGCCAGGCTTGAAGCACAGTTTCATTAATACTGGATGGCAGAAAAGGAGCCAAGTCCCAGATAATGAGGAAGGAGTTGCAATTTTTTTTAAAGCTATCTGGTGACAGGGAAAACAAAAATGACATTCAGCTGACGAATGAGCAGAGTTTGACCTAGCCTTTTGACCCTTGACAATCAATCTTACCTGCTGCTTCATAAAGAATTATAGCTGTGCCATTCACATTGGACTGGATTTTTACTATTCCCTTTTACTCTTTTTTTAAATGCATAGTCCAAGAAGATAAATGTGTGTGGTGTATACCAGAGCGCACAAAATAGAGGATTGTCCTGGGGGCAGGAGGGAAGAGAGAGAACGAAGCAGATATTGGGATAGTGGTGAATTGGAGAAAAGACAGCAATAAAACCTCAATTCTCAAATGTCAGGGTGTCTGGGGAAGGGGAGAAGTAGGTTAATATAAATAAGCAACAGTCTGGCACCCTCTTTCTGAGCATACCATATTCTTCACTATGGCTCTGATGCAAATAACCCTCTGGAGCTGCTGTCATTGTTACATAAGGCTATGAGGCGTGGCTGGTGATATCAAAAGACATCCTCCATTTTGGAAGGAGGGAATCTGGACTTTAGGGGGGAGAAGAGAGGCTGAAGTTTACATCAGTTTCTTGCTAAAATGCATAAAAGAAAATATTATACCTATGAAATAGGAACTCTCCATGCTTTAATAAGAAGAGCAGCATAGTAACTATGGACTACAAACCAATGCATCAACTGTGCAGAAAGCCAGCAAAGGGAATTTTAGTAGTTCATTATGATTTAGGGGGGAATTTTTGCTTTTACCATTTTATCGCAAAGGGGTTTTGTTTGTTTGTTTGTTTTTTTTGTTGTTTTGTTTTGTGATAAGCACTATCATATGCTTCCATTCCCTCATTATTGGAAAGGACATTAAGCCTAGACAACAGAGCATTATTTTGTTATCATGTAGAGGCAGCAAACCAAATACTGAACATACCTAAGTCATAGGTGACTGAAGTGAAGTGAAAAGTGGATCAGTGAGAAAAAAATGAGGCTGCATTCTGCTCTTGGTAATACCAGAATTAATCTGGAATAAATCCACGGATTTCATTGGCATGACCCCATACGTACACCTGTGTAACTCACAACAGAGTTTGCTCCCTTTGTTCTCATTGGTACTGGTGATGGATATATATTTATTTGCAGTCATTTTGCTTTGAGATACTAAAACTAAGACTATTCAGCAAGAGCAACTTTATTGCAGTACACCAACTAGAAAAGGTGACCACAGGGAGTTTTTGTAGCTTTCACAGAGAAAAAATTCTTTTTTATTGACTGTGATTGCAACTTAGGTAAAGGTTCCAGTCTCACAGACAGAGGATAATGACTGAACATTTATCTGGGCTGCATACTGTGAAATTTAAAGACTCATACTTTGTATGTGCTTAGTCAGAGAACACTCAGAACTGCAGCAACAGAAAAAAAGACATGCATTACATATTGTCTAAGTGCATCTTTTCCTTTTTATGTGCAGGAGACAATTCTGCCTTGTCTTGGGCTTATTCAGGTTGAAAGGAAGAGAGTGCAGAGAGCAGGGACAAACAGGCCATATCCTATCTGCTCTCTTGAATTAGGCACCTGACGATTTCATTGCCACAAATAGATGTGGTCAGCTAGTTTGGGTGTAGCCTCACCCTCCTTCACATATATTGCTGTCTCGAAGCAAGTACTGAACAGAATGTCTGCTGCTGCAGTATAGACTGCTCCAGAATATGCTGCCTACTTGGCCTTTTTAATGTTTCTGCTCTGTGTTGGAAGCACGTCCCAAAAATACTCCCCTTGACCACTATCTCTTTATTCCCCATCCCTCCACCTGTGCCTGCAGTGGCACAGAGGTTGAATTTTGTCTTTTGAGCCTTAAGTATAAACAACAGTTTTTATTTCTTTAACAAGACTTTGTTAGGGCTGCCTAAAATATCCCTTGCTAAGATATGAACAGCATGCAACCATCTTGGACCATTCCTGGCAGATGATAACTAAAGCAAAAAATCTTTGTAGCAGATTCAGAAACCAGAATGAATTAATCTGAAAAGTTGTTTTTTGTTTTAATTATTTTTGAGTAGCTTGTAAACAGGGTATGGAAGGCATTTCCCCTTACTCCTAAGATTTCAGAAGGAATGAGCTTCACTGCAGACAAAAGAGACATTTATGAAGTGGTTCAAGTTCCATAAACAAAATAAAAGTATAGAAGTAAAGCAGTGCAGCCTTATTAATGGAGGAAGTGAGGTCAGTGGTCTTCACGGTCTTTACAAGATGACAGAATTTATGAAGCACTGCAGTGAAAGGATGTAGTTACCTGCAGTCTATTCATATAATAAGCCCACTTGGGGCCCATAGTTATTCCCTTTGAATCTGTTTTCCTTTCTTCATTTTCTTTTGTCATCTTTCTGTTCCGTCGCCTTACTTGCTGTGCTGAAGGAAACACTTTGTTACCTTTGATATCTAGTTGGTGAAACTTTCTCATGGGTTTTTATTTTCCTGGTCATTAGCTAGTTGGGTTTAGTTGACTCTGTTGGCATGCCCCAGTTGATGACAAAGGCATCTGTAGTCATAGGTGCTTGGCTGTCAGTTCTAGTCTTCCAGAAAATCTGGAATTTAATTTCATTGTTTGATAACTTGCAAAATCTAGTGTTAGGTAAGTGTGTGTAATGTTTCTAAGTGCTGATTTTATTTTAAAAGGCATTCTAATTATTTTCCAAAGGGATAGCTGTTAGTCTAGTCCAGCAAAAAAACAACAAGGAGTCGTGTGGCACTTTGAGACTAACAGATTTATTTTTCACATTCTAATTATTTCGCATTCTAATTATTAAAGACTTAAAGGAAGTTGTTTATTTTCCTGGTGTCTTTGAACATTTCAAACTTGTAGAGATTTTATAGTGAAATGAAATCTTCCCGTGAAATATGTTTTCATGAAGCCAGAGATTTTTATCCAAAAATATTCCCTTTGTAGGTGAGATGAGTGAGTGAAACAGTAAATGAAGGCTTTTAAACCAACTTCCTTGATTTAGCACAGTAACTAAGATAGCTTTATATAACACAGTCATTCCCAAGTGGACATAATACATTGCACTTCTCTTCCACATTCCATCAGAGGATCTCAAAGCAATTTACTTCTTTTCCTACTAGTCTCACACAAAATACAGCTATGAAGGAAGGAAGGAAGGTTTATTATCCCTTGTTTTACAAATGAGGAAAATGAGAGAGATTAATTAACTTGCCCAAGGTCACACACGAAACTGGTAAGAGGCAGTGGTGGCTTTTGAGGTAGACAAAGCAGGCAGCCACCTGAGGCCCCAAGCAGTAAGGGGCCCCATACTCAATTTGGTGGACAGAAATTAAAATATAGAAAAATATAGAAATTGTTCCCATCTAGCAGAGCTAATAGGGCTGGAAGCCTAAACACTTTTCACTCTTGGCTCATCAAGGCAAACTGTCCTTAGGATCTGTGCTTCGTCTGAATTGCAGATTTCACCATTATCTGCCCACCACCTTCACATTGACATGCCAAAAAAGCAGGAGCGAGCAATAGACGGCATAATAGCAGAACTTCTCCAGTGGCCTCAGCTTTTACTTCCTCAGTGTGGATATTTATTCTGCCATTTTAATTTTGTGAAATATTGCCTTTTCCTTTTCTTTTTTACCTGTTCTTTTGCCTTTTCCTTTGACTTTGTGACAATTTTTACTTTGACTTTTTTTAGCTCAGGTTACCAGGTAGGTCCATATAGGCTGCTACGTATAAATACAGTGCTGCCCTTAGGCAATCATTACAGCTGTGTGTGATGTCTGTGCTGTATGTATTTCTTTTGGTAAATAATTTTTTAGCTTCTTCTGTACTTACTATTTAATATTTTTGAGGGAGCTAGAGTCTTATAAACTTAAATAATTCAGAGAATTTCATTGATATTTGGTGTTTTTCACTTATAGCTATACACTGGAAGCCTTCTTTTCACTTATTTTTATTTATTATAATTATTTGTATTAAATGTCCAGTGCACATAAACCCAAGCCTATATGAAAAATTTGTAAGATTTGACTGCCAAAATTTTAAATGTGATATTTTAGTTAGTTTTTAGCCATAATTCTAGATCACAGGCCCTGGTGCTCATGGGGGACTTCAATTTCCCTGACATCTGCTGGGAGGCCAATACAGCAGTGCATGGGCAATCCAGGAGAGTTTTAGAGAGTGTTGGGGACAACTTTCTAGTACAAATGCTAGAGGAACCAACTAGGGGCCTTGCACCGCTCGATCTGCTGCTCACAAACAGGGAAGAATTGATCAGGGACGTAGAGGTAAATGGCAAGCTAGGCAGTAGTGACCATGACATGGTTGAGTTCAGGATGCTGATTAAAGGAAGGAAGGAAAGAAGCAAAACAAAAACCCTGGACTTCAAAAAAGCAGATTTTGGCTCCCTCAGGGAACTGATGGGCAGGATCCCTTGGGAAGCTAATCTGAAGGGGAAAGGAGTCCAAGAAAGTTGGCTATATTTAAAAAAAGCCCTGCTAAGGGCACAGGAAGTTGCCATTCCAATTAGGAGAAAGAACAAACATGTGAGGCAGCCAGAATGGCTTAGCAGGAAACTCTGCTCTGATCTTAAACATAAAAAGGAAGCTTACAGGAAGTGGAAGCTTTGTCAGATGTCCAAAGAGGCATATAAAGACATTGATAGGGACTGCAGACATAAAATCAGAAAGGCCAAAGGACAAATGGAGTTGCGGCTAGCAAGGGATGTAAAAGATAACAAGAAGGGGTTCTACAAGTATGTTAGTAACAAAAAGAGAATCAGGGATGGTGTAGGCCCCTTGCTGAATAGGGCAGCCATCCTCGTGACAGAGGATGAGGAAAAAGCTGAAGTGCTCAATGCATTTTTTGCTTCAGTTTTCACCGGCAGAGTCAGGTCCCAGCCCACTACCATGGGTGTGGCAGATGGGAGAGAAGGAGACAGGCCTTGGTGACGGAAGGTCAGGTTAGGGACTGCTTAAAGAAGCTGGATGTGCACAAGTCCATGAGGCCAGATGAACTGCATCCAAGGGTGCTAAGGGAATTGGCCAACGAAATAGCAGCACCGCTAGCCATTATCTTTCAAAACTCATGGAGAACGGGGGAGGTGCCAGAGGATTGGAAAAAAGCAAATGTAGTGCCTATTTTCAAGAAAGGGAAAAAGGAGGATCCGGGGAATTACAGACCAGTCACCCTCACCTCAATCACTGGAAAAATTATGGAGCAGATTCTCAAAGAATCCATCCTCAAACACTTAGAGGAAAATAAAGTGATCAGGAACAGTCAGCATGGCTTTACCAAGGGTAAATCATGCCTGACCAATCTCATCTCCTTCTATGATCAGATGACTGGTTTTCTGGATGCAGGAAGCACCGTTGATGTGCTATACCTTGATTTTAGCAAGGCTTTTGATACAGTTTCCCACAGCATTCTCATTGGCAAATTAAGGAAGTATGGGTTGGATAGGTGGACTATAAGGTGGATAGAAAACTGGCTAGATCAACGGTTTCAGCGTGTAGGAATCAATGGTTCCATGTCTAGCTGGCAACCGGTCATGAGTGGTGTGCCCCAGGGGTCGGTCCTGGGGCCGGTTCTGTTCAACATTTTCATCAATGATCTGGATGATGGAATAGACTGCATTCTCAGTAAGTTTGCGGATGACACCAAGCTGGGGGGAACGGTAGACATGTTGGAGGGCAAGGACAGGCTTCAGGGAGACCTAGATAAATTGGAACAGTGGGCCAATAGAAATCTTACGAGCTTCACTAAGGACAAGTGTAAAATCCTGCACTTGGGACAAAAAAAACCCCATGCACTGCTACAGGCTGGGAAACATTCAGCTAAGTAGCAGCAGTGTAGAAAAGGACCTGGGGGTCACGGTGGATGGGGAGCTAGATATGAGTCAGCAGTGTGCTCTTGCTGCCAAAAAGGCCAATGGCATACTGGGCTGCATCAAAAGAAGTATTACCAGCGGATCAAGGGATGTGATCATTCCCCTCTATTCTGCACTGGTGAGGCCACATCTAGAATACTGTGTTCAGTTTTGGGCTCCCCACTACAAAAAGGACAGGGACATGCTAGAGAGAGTTCAGAGGAGGGCAACCAAAATGATTAAAGGGCTAGAGCACAAGCCCTCTGAGGAAAGACTGAAAGCATTAGGCTTATTTAGTCTGCAGAAGAGGAGATTGAGGGGGGATTTGATAGCAACCTTCAACTACTTGAAGGGATGCTCTAAGGAAGATGGAGCTCGACTGTTCTCGGTAGTAACGGAGGACAGAACGAGGAGCAATGGTCTCAAGTTGCGGTTAGGGAGGTCTAGTCTGGGTATTAGAAAAAACTTTTTTTACTAGGAGAGTGGTGAAGTCTTGGAATGAGCTGCCGAGGGAGGTGGTGGAGTCTTCATCTTTGGAGGTGTTTAAGGCCCGGCTGGACAAAACCCTGACTGGGATGGTTTAAGCGGGAGTGGTCCTGCCTCTGGCAGGGGGTTGGACTAGCTGACCTATGAGGTCCCTTCCAACCCTATGATTCTATGATAATTAATCTTACCACTGTTTGTTTATTAATTAATGCTCACACTTTTTAAAAATATTTAAACTGTAGTATTTTGTCATTCCTTTGTAGTTCAGCATTAGCTCATTTATGTTAAGTGAAAGATGATCAACTTACAAGCTTCATGATAGGAAGATTTTTAAAAATATCCTGTCTAAAAATAATTTATGAGTTCCGGAGCAATAGTCATATTAGTTTGGTTCAGCAAAACAAACAAGGAGTCCTGGGGGGTGATGTAGGCGGTTAGGGGTGCAAAGAGGACTGAGGCCAGAGAGAGGGTAGCAGTGGGGGCCAACAGTGGGTCCTATAGGGTGCCCAACAATGGGCCTTCGCCTAGGGCCCCCAATTGCCTAAGGCAGCCTCTGGTAGGAGGTCCTTAATAGAACGTGGTTTTCTTGATTTCTGAGTGTGTGCCTTAACCACACGTCTAGCCATCCTCCCATCCTGCTTCTCAAGTGACTTGCTTTTGATACCAGTTGATATGAAAGCTGATTTTTCACAACATTGTACGCTGTGCTTCAAAATTGCAGCATCTGGTGAGACTACAATTTGTCACCACAACTCATTTAATTTATAAATATTTTGTTTGTTTGATGATTTGAATTGTTTATTTTATTCTCCAGTGTAAGGCTTGGTCACATAACAGCAAATCAAGTATTTGGCAGTGTTCGGAAATTATAAAAATGATTTCTGGTTAAACTGTTCCACTGGGAGAATAATTTTGTTAGTTTTTAAGTGCCATAGGACTCCTTGCTGCTTCTGGGAGAATAAAGTTTCAATTTACTATGTAAGCCAGAGGCAGCATTCTGAGTTTCAGGGGAGAAGGCTACTTTGAGTCGTATGTTGCAACTTCATAGATACAATGAAAGGAGGTATGCGATCATCTGAGTGGTGACTAACATGTTTCTCCTGTAAACCTATCCAGTGTACCTTCAGAATGCTTTTCTGTCAGAACAATGCCTTAGTCCAATGATTTACAGCTTGCAGAACTGTAGTTCTATCTGACACAGCATATAAAACTAAGCACCAATTTGTGGATTGGAAAGCAGTATTTTCTGTTGAAAGAAGAGCCTGAATCACGCAAGAGTATAACAGATCATCTGGCATGTGTTTTGCAAAGCCAGTATGACCAAGTCACTGTAGCATCTGTTAAACAAGTAATGCTTGTGGCACCAGGGTAGCCAGCAGTATAAACCATTTCCTTCAACATGTACTGCTAGCACTGTTGAATCACAGACATTGTGGACGGAAGGGAGTTACTCGTTTATCTATAGTGATTGGCAGAGACCTGGCTGGCCGGTGATGTTCCTGCCCTCTCCACTTTATTTCCAGCTGTTAAACTGAATTATAAAACATCTGTAGCTGCACAAAGTACATTTTTGAATGTGCTATCCCATGTAAGCAGTTGCTGTCATTACCGGAAGGATGTTATGCACTTCTGAATTGGGAGTCATGTGGCCTGTAGAACCACAAAAGGAAGAGCATGTAAGGCAATCTTTACATTAAAATGAATTCCAGACTATGAATATTTAAGCGCCCCTGCCCCAAAGATAGACCTGATCTTTTAAGAGCTTTGCAGGTTTAACTCCCATTGATTTTAGTAGATCTTCAGTGCTCTGGGTGAATACTGACAAAACTCATCCACAGACAATCCTGAGACTAAAACTACAAAATTCAGATCAGTGATATTTGGCACACTGGTGTTCTCAGACAGGAAAGGAGATGAAGTTCTGAGAACATAAATATTTGAGCAAACTCTCAAATTCACATTCATACTCTTATTCTTATGGTCAGAGTTCAGAACCACTGGCATCATCATGGATATCAAGGCTATAGAAGAGCCGTCTTTTGGTACGGCTGCCAAGGAAAGAAGGATATGACATACTGGTGTACAATCCAGACCAGTGGGGAGCATTGCCCCTCCCTGTGACTTGGGTTGCCTTATATGGCCTTACTGCTATAGCCTCCAACCTGGACTGCTCACAAATAGCCACCAGCATTCAGGTCACTTCTAAATGTGTTTGTGTAACCGCAGCCTCCTAGTCACACCCTGGTTCTCACCAGCCTCGATTATACTGAAGGGTGACCCTGACACACTCCTAGTCCTGGCCTTTTCCCCAGATGCATATGATTTTTACCTCCCAGTCTTCTCCTGGACAGGCCAAATATATTACACCCTTTTTTCTTTAAGGAAAATACTATACCAGCTATTTACCTTAAGTAGAATTACCCAGACGCTTAATTCATACACATTGGATTAGCTAAAACAACAAAGCAAGGTTATTAACTACAAAGAGGGAGATTTTAAGTAAGTATAAGTAATGAAGCAAAAAGTCAGAAATGGTCACAAGACAGCTAAAGATAAAAAGTTTTCTAATGCCTAACTTAACAAACTATATTAAATTCAAGCAGTTTCCCACCACATGCTTCCAGTAAGATTAATGACAAAACTCTTACATCAAGACCCCTCCTCCAGACTCAGACAGCTATTTCCTTTCTCTTTTCATGTGCAGAGAGACTGTGGTGGGCAGGGAGAAAAAGAGGGGTTCCTTGGGGAATTTGTTCTTCCTTTTTATAGTTTCATTCCCCTACTTGAAAAACATTTCCAGCTGAGAACCAGGAGACTACAAATCTATGTGGAAGGATGTTCCTTGGTGGGTTTTATCAACTATTTGAGCTGCTTCTGTTTTTCCTTCCTGCTTGATGACTCTGTTCATTGCTTAAATGCAAAGTAAGGGAGACATACATTCCTTTGCTTAGGTCAGACCTATCTGCCAGCTTCTTCCTGGGCAGGGCTATAGGGTTTGAATCGTGTTAATAGCATCATGTAGGGGAATCTTATGACTTCACACAAAACATTTTATCAGCATAATAGTGACCAGCAAATTATAAGTTTTTAAATGATACCTTACATAGGACACTTTGTGCAAAGATTATTACAAGAGGGTATAGGGTGGGAATACAAGAGGGTGTTCCACCACTCAGGCTTCTGGGTTCTAATTTCCCAAAAGACTTGACTCTGTTGGGGAGGAGGGACCCTTCATCTAGCCATCCCTTTTGCTGCTGAGGCACTTTGTCTTTCAGAAAGCTGAGATCTTCTTAAAGGGTCTGTCCCCAGGACAGTTTATAGAAAACACAAGGTGCTCCTGGGAGGGAGGTAAATACGGGCTGTTCATTCCATTTAGCTGTGAGCCCTGACTCGGTACCAAGAGCTGAGAGGGAAGCTCAGCGTGTTCCCTGGTGCTTGGAAACAAAGCCAGAGAGAGCCATACAAAGTTCAGCTTCACTGAAAACACACCAAGAGGGGAAAAAAGCACTATTTTCAAATGGGAAAAGTTTAAAATTGACCAAGGAAAGAATGTTCCTTTCCAAGTTTCTGTGCAGCCTATTAAAATCAACAGAGTAAAGACAAAATGCCTGGCAGTGCAACCGAGGAGAAGTATTTTACATCTGTTTAGTGAAAAGTTGGCAAAAGAAATATGAAACATGCCCACACATCATATTGTGGTTTCAGATTTCTGTGTGTGCTCATGGTGTAACTCCCTGCTTTCTGCACTGCTATCATAGTTACTTCACACAGTCTCAAATACACTTTATACCTTTAATTTTTCAATTTAAAATCAATATTAGCAAACCAAGAGATGCTATAAAACTCTCTCATATCAGAGTTGAAATTCATTTGTAAAAATCTTTAACTTTGTACTGTGTGGCAGGAGTGGCCTTTCATTTAAATTCACTCTATTTCAATACAGACAGGATGTGAATTTTAAAATGGCATAATAATGAGTCCCAAACATTTATGTAGCATTTTTCATCTATGCTTCTCAAAGGATTTTCCTAACAAAGGTAAGTAATAACTCCTGTTTTTATAGGTGGGGAAACTCCACAACAGAGAATTTCCCCCTTAATAACACCAATCTAAAAAATGTTAGTAACTTGTTCAACCACATACAATATTTTAGAAGTTGTTGTTGAACCCCGGGTTCGTGATGTGACTGGGATGGACCAGCGACACCCACCAATGAGACGGACACCAGTTCAAGTCAACAAAAAAGCTACTTTTATAGTGACACCTTAAACACCTTTAACCATTTAACAGTGTAAAACAAGGAGATCTATGCAAAAACACTTGTAATCAACTAACAGTATGACGCAAAAATCTATATAGGACACTTATAACCAACTAACAGCATAAAGCAAAATCTAAATGAACACTTATAACTAAATGACAATATAAAGCTAAAAACCTATGCAAAGCACTTATAACCAAGTAACAGTGTGGAGCAAGAAAGTCGATATAAAGCACCTGTAAAACACCTCCAGCCAAACAACAGGATAAAATATGAGAGTCTATGCAAAACACTTACAACCTACAAAAGTACTTATGGTTAAATAACAGTACGGGGTAATGACCTACAAGAGGGTAGCCATAATAAGTCAAGGACTTTTCTGGCCTTTTACTGCCTCAACATCGGTATAGGCACTGACCAGCCCACCCGACGCGTATTTACCAATCGCTGGAAGCCATTCCTCCTTGCTAGCCAAGAAGGGTGGGCGGCAGAGTGAAAAAAGTCAGATGAGAGAAAAATAAACCCCCACACTCCCCCCGTGTACACTAGGGAAGTTTGGGGCCAGCAGTTTAGAGCAGAAGCAGAGAAATGAACAATTTTACAGTAAGAAGGATGCAAAATACAAATGACTAACAAAACACCTGTCAAATTAACAACACAAAGCTATGCTAGACCATAAACAACTATATCATGAAAAGATTATGCAGGGTACAGAGAAAATAACAACAACTACACAAACTATACAAAATTCAGGTGAAGAAACTACAATCACAGACTATATATAAATGGTACCAAGTAGAATGATTAAGGGAAGGTAGGAGGCCTATATCGATTTATAATTCCTGTCCCAGGACCGCGGTGGAACCCAAAGTGAGGAGGCAGACCAGCTGCAGCATCTCAGCACTTAATCGTTCGGCCGGCAATCCGTGTACACCCCAAGAAAAGGTCTCGTGGGTGGGTGCTCCCTGTCTTAGTCGGGGGATCAGTCCGACCGGGTCGCGACTTGCCCTTTAGCATCTGAGGGTGGGAGAACAACAAGCTAGCTGAGACAGGGGGTTTTAATAGAATTTTGCCCAGCCAGAGTAAAAACAGCCAATTAGGAGTGGGATCCTGGTCAGGACCAATGATAAAACTGGGACCCCAGACAATGACCCCTCCTTCGTGGTGACGGGGGTGCCGAGAAACTGTTGGGGGGGGGATAGAAACTCACCCCCTTTGTTGTTGACAGAAACTAGGGAGGAAAAAAAAACTCACACAGGCGATTGAGAGCCATCAGGGGAGATTGATACTTAACGTTCTTCCCCCTTGTGCTGGATGGCCTGGAGATGGAGGCCCATCAGGAAGATCGATACTTAACATTTCTCCTTGAGAGCAGCATAATCCAGGGGGCTACGTGTGGGGTGGGGTGGCCATCATGGCTGCCACCTCCGCTGACAGTTGTCAAAATCTCCTGAATGTTCTACCATTAAAAGTTATGTTTTCATACTCTTTTGGAAAAGTCTTGAAGAAGTGAATAGAAAATTGTAACCTTTCTGTACAATTTATGAAACATTCTACAAGATTTGATAGAGAATTATGTGCCGGCTAACAGGCGTCTGTAGGAGGGATAAAAAAAACCCTATTGTCAGGCTATATAACTCTGTTCAATATTATATATGTTTAGAGTAATTTCTACAGAATTATATTAAGTTTGTAATGGTTTAAGCACCATTAAATTATCTAAAAAATCTATAAGACTTTTCTATAAAAATGACTGAATTATCAGAATAAGTTCTTAATATTGATTTCAGGTTGGACCAAACTGAAGTTTTAATATTTATTAGCAGCCACTGTGTGTATACATGAGCACTCTATAGCTGCTAATAAACCCACAATTTACAGGTGTGCATATAGAAGTATGTGTACAGTTTGTCTGATTGTTCAAAAGGAAGAGGTAGAGACTATTCACAAGCAACAGCAATAAGCAGAGAACATGTTCAAATTGTAGCTAGTGCATGAATAATCAGTAAAGCATGTGCAGATAAGGTCTGAACATTTAACTAAAATCATCTTTCATTATCCTAATTATTAAAAGTAGGTCAGTTGTGACTAAAGGAGGACATTGGGGATTAGTAGCTCCTTAGAACATCATTGCTGTAGGGCTCAATTTTGGCTCTTTAGGTTGACTGGTGCCGTATTCCACAGGTAGTCCTGTTGATTTGTGTAATACGGTACAATTCAGTAAACATAAAAAAGAGACCAGCTTACCCCTGAATTAGTACAGGTGACAGTAATGAAGGATTTTTCATTCAATTTGAGAGCCTGCCATCTGTTGTATTTGATTTTTTCCCCCTCCCATAAGTGCCCTACACAACACTAAAGAATGCATTATTAACTGAAATTTCTTTTATTAAATGTTTGTGTAGCCCTTTTAATATAAAAATATTAAACAGTTCTGGTGAAGACATTTGTAGATTAATAGCAAAGGGAAGATTTAGCTGAATCTAGTGTCTTTCAGTTCATCCCAGTTCCTCATAGCTTCTTTGTGGTATACTAGGGAACTAAGCCATATGAAGTATATAGAATAGCATTCAGTGTTAAAAGGCATCTTTCCTATGTGAGGGATACCAAGCAGAACTGGGAAAATAATAGATTTTCTGGTTCATTGGCAATTTCAAATAGTCAAAAGAGAATAGTTTCAGATCAGATAAAAATGATTTATTTCAGAATTTTCAGTGAATCAAAAAGAAGAAAATTGTTTCAGGTTGAACAAAATACTTCATTTCAACAAAATCAAAATGTGTTATTTGGATTTCATGTATTTTTACACATTTTTGAATTTTTAATAAAATCAACAGGCAAGTTTAAAATCAAAATATTTCATTTTGAAAATTTGAAACAAACATTTCAGTTTCTTTGAATGTTGTGTTTGTTTTAGATGGACGTTCAGTTAAATCACTGTCTCTGAATCTACATTTTCCACAACAAAAGTTTCAATCAAAAAACTTCAGTCAACACTAATTCTGACAGACTTTGCAGAGCAATAAATTAGGTATTGCACTGACTGTGCAGTCAAAGGTAGCAGCTATTCTTTTCTCCACAGACATATTGCAGGTGTTCCACAACCCACTCCAACTCCTCCCCGTCAGGGGGCTTTCAGGTGCATGGCAGCAGACGTTGATGCACACCTGGAAGCTTTGCTGCAGCTGAGTCATTTTAGATTTCCCACTACTGTTTTCATCAGGTGTTCTGTGAAAAGTAATTCGTGCTTTTAGATGTTTCCCGGTCCACTAAACATTGAGAGACACTGGACTAGAATGTGTTCATTGGATATAGCTCAGAGAGGGGACAGTCCAGAATGACTTGTAAGGGGAGCAGTGGGAGATAGAATATAGCCATTAACTCCTTAGTTCACAGAACAGACCATGCCTTCTACTACACCGCTTTATGAGTACACTTCATGCTCAGGTGTAAGTAGAACAGGACTATGGGCTGCCTCTTTGTTACCACCTTAGGAGACCTGCAGAAGGTGAACAGATGCAGGGGAACTGGAGCTCTGTCTGTTCTTCTGTAGGCTACACCAGTGTCACTTCCTCAACACCCTACTCACGCACTATTTATCTGTATAAGGATCAGGAAGACTCTGGCCATCATCTTTAACTTCCACCAGAAGGTGGTCATAGACAAGCAGAAAGGGACACGTCCATTCCAAACAAAAAAAAGAAGAAATAAGCTATTGGGTTTACAGTCACTTTGGCTATGACTACCTTTACTGAAGACTGCCATACTGGACACTGGTAAAATTCTCACTGCTGTGTTAATTTGTATTTATTTTGATAGCAGAAGCCATTATTTTGGCAGTAAGAATCATGGCCTCTATTTACCAAGCAAAGCTGGGGAAGTGAAGGTGAAGAGGGGCTCAGAGAATATTTTGTTCATTGCTTTTAGAGAACTAGTTCAAGGAAGACAATTTGAGGAACCAAGGGCCAGGTAAAAGACAGATGTAGCTGTGCTATGCTGAGTACCCAAAGCAATCACTTCTTATAGGTGGCTGAGTCATAGCAGGCAGAAAGGCCTGGATTCAGTTTCCTAACCTCTTAAATTTATGTCCGCTCTCACATTATTATAAATAAAGGCATGAGCAACCATTCCTTTTGCATAAGAAGAGGTGTGCCCAGCAACAGGGTCCAGAACTGCTGTTGCAACCAGTGTTAGACTTTGGTTTTTAATCTATTTCAAAATTAATAAAACAAACAGGAGAGAAAAATAATTGGGATCCTTGAAATTATGCAAGAATAACTGGAAACAACAACCAAAATCAGATGGTAGTGTGGCAGAATGTTTTGAGAAGGTGGGTGTGGCCTTGTTCTCCTGAACTGAAGGCTTCTTGCACTTGCTTGCCTTGTTTCAACATACAATAATAAATTAAACAAACCAAACAGGGAACAAGGTTGAAGAAAGCAAAATGACGTTTCTAACAGGCAGACAGCAGACTCATTTTGTGTGACAGCAACCAGCTGGTATATAATCAAGAGGTCCTGTGGTGCATTTTAGACTCTCAAGATCTGGGTACACTTGCAGCCTCTTTTACGAACTTCTTGTATAACCTCATGTGAGTTATTTAAAATCTCTGGGCTTAATCCTGTAAAATGGAGGGATTATACTTCCTTTCTGTCTTGTCTTTGAAATTAAAAGTTTTTTAGAGAAGGTATGGAGTGTATCTTACAGCACCTAGCACAACATGACCGTGATCTCAGCTGAGGGCAGTCATACAAATAATTAATATTGAATTATCCTCAGGCTGTTCTTCATTCCTGTTCTAATCTTTTTTCTAATTGAATTAATAGTGTAGTAGTGATCAGCATTACTAGTTTGATCACGCTAGGTGTTGAGCGTCTCCTGAATGATGCAGGTGTCCTTCATTCCTGTTGACTTCAGTAGGATTATGGGCACACAGCTGCGTGCAGGACTGGACCCGATGTTCTTTTGGACAGAAGAACAATACTGTGTTTCCTTTTTGTTTTAGTTTCTTCTTTTGCCCAGTCTGCTGTATTACCTTTAATTGTATATGGAGAGGCAGACACAAAGGAAATTAGAGGTTATAATGGGGAAGGAACAGCTGTCTGTTGATGACTCTGGACTCAAATCCAACACTTGAATGGCAAATTTGGTTGCATAGCTCTGTAGGGAAATGGAACTGTCTGTCAGTTTTGCATCTGTGCCTTCCACACTCTGTTCGTGGCTAACTATAAGGAATGTAACAGTTTGGGGCTATTGTTTTCCCTGCTCCCTATTACATATGCATTCTTGCCTTCTTCCTTTGTTCAGTGGCTTGCTCTCATCATTGTTAGCCTGCTTCTCTAGACACTTGGAATTTACACCATGGAATTCCCTATTACTTTTTGAAACTTGAGTTCTAAATATATGTGTGGGGTTGTCTCCAGTCTCCTAGCTATTAGACTAGACAAAATCAACATTCATGTCTCTCTGGAAGTGCATCAGAGCATGTAGTATATTAGAGTCTAGCCACTGCATATTAAAACACTATTATATATTTGTATTGCAGTAGCATCTGGGGGCTGGGTGATGGCCAAGACTCCTTGGTTCTAGGCAACCATCTAATCAGAGTCAGTCTCTGCTTTTGAACTGGTGGTCATTTATTTTAAAGTTACTCAACATACGCAGAATGAAAGAAAACCAGTGACAATACACATATTTAAACAAAGGTCTGCAAACTCAATTATTACTTACATTCTGAAACTTCCTATATTGACAATATGAAATGAAAGGGAACACAGATATAATGAAAGTCTGTTAGATAAAAGCATCTCATCATACCAGATCATCTCTAAGGCACAGTAGCCTCTGCTACATATCTTGGTCAAGGTTGGTGGGAAGCAATACCCTCCTTTGTCATTCTCAGGACCCTTCCACTAACTGAGCTTCAAGGCCAACCTTTTAAACCCCCAAACACTTTGATCTCCTGTTCTATTGTATTGTACAAAACAGTCTATTTCACTTGCGGTAACTTCACTTTTAGTTAAGGAAACATGACTCACTTCAAAGACTCTCTTTGAAGAAACTTCTAATAATTTCTGATGTTCAAAGAAGGGATGCTATGGCTGCACCTGGATAAATATTTCTTTGTCAGGAGACCGTGCCATAGACAAGTACAGAACTCACCGTTGCAGTAATATTGTTTATATGCATGCAAAATCCTCTTTCGGCATTTCAAGTTCCTCTTGCCACAGCACTTGGGTCATCCCTGTTTCCACTGCTCCTGCCAATGGAAATAGCCAGACACATGACAATGCACCGTCTTCACCGTTTCCTAAAGCTCAACACTGGATTGTGCATAATCCCTCCCAAGCTCCCCCATGTGGTACAGCAACTAACTCCATCCACTATAAGCCAGGGCCTTCAAGGTAGAGCCTGGCCTGCAGTCTTCATAAGTAACATGAGAATTTATATCTCAGCTCCACATCAATATTATAACGTGTGAGACAGAAAAGGTGAAAAAAGTTAGAAACTGTATTAAAAGCAATACGTATTTCATGTGTGTGTGCTGCCTGCTCATTGTCAGGGAGTCCATTTGGAGCTGCCAACTTCTTTATCTGAGTCCACGGAATGTTTTTCTTTTTTAACTACATTTCTTTCGTGTCAGTCCCTTGTCTTCAAAAATAAATGAATCCAATGTATGAGCTATTTGTAATTTTACTGGAAAGATAAACACTGTCCACAGGATCATAAGTGTTATCATACTGGATCAGACCCAAGGTCCATCTAGTCCAGTGTCCAGTCTCCAGGGCCATCCCTGGAAGGGAGGGGGGGGCAAGTGGGGCAACTGCCCTAGCCCCTTGGTTCAGTGGGTCCCATGCTGCCCCCCCCACTACCCCTTCAGCGGCAAGCTGACGAGAACATGAGGCCCAGCCTCTGGATCCACACGCCCCACCCTCGAGGGCGGACCAGCTGATCCAGGGGCAGGGAAGAGCACAGAGCCAGGCCTCCTGCTCTGGACCAGGTTGGTTGGGGTCCCCACAGGCCGATTGGTCCTGGGCCCCATCCATTCCTAAGAATGGCCTTGCCTGTCTGTGACAGTACCCAGCTCCCGATGTTTATGGGGAGGATTCAAGAAGCCCTTCAGGAGGCAGGTGTGGGGTGATCTGCTGCTCATGAAGGTCTCAGCCAAATCCCTAATAAACAATATCTATACTTATGGTGGCATATAGTATATGTACACTACAAGTCTTCCTAGTATAGATATAAATTGCAGTATAGATGGTGAAGCACAGTTTAGGTAAGTAGAATACAGACATGCCAGAAACTTAGGGTACGTACCCTATGTGCTGTTCTATGCCCTCAAGCAGTGACTCCCTTGTCTACACTGTTATTTTTAGCAGTGTAGCGTTCCACAGCCTCTCCTGTGCCAGAGCTTATCCTGCCTCCTTCCTGCCAGTACCTTTCACCAACATGTAGCAACACACACCACTGTGGATGCAACATGCTTTTCACAGTGGCATGCAGCTGCACATATCCATATATGCTGCCACTGGCAAGGAAAGAATAAGGGCTTTGATTTTATCTCTTTTCCAGTAAAGGTCTTTAGCATTCACATGACAAACTCTGCATACTTTCAACCATGTAACCACTCCTTCACCTGTAAGTTTCTGTTTTACTTAACTGTTTGTTTATTCATTATCTAGCTAGTGGTGACAATGCATTCAGGGGTGTCAAAGACACAAAGACAAAAACATCCCCTCTCCCAAAGAGTGTTTTGTTCATGACCCAGCACTTGCAAGCTGCAGAGGCTGGATGGCCCCTGGCACTTGTATGGCATGATAGTGACCCCATTTGAGCACTGCCTGGACAGAAGGCTCTGCCCATAAGGAGTGATTTACAGGGTTGGGGACCTAAACACTGGACCATAGTACAGAGTGGGAAATCGAGAAGAGTAAATAACTTGAAAGTATTTGGCTTTGTCTACTTATAAATACTTTTTATGTTCTTTTACTACTTGTGGGTGGGTCATAACAATATTTTAACGTATTCATCACACATTCCTGTCTCTGCTTCTGTATATATTTGTGCTGCCAAAGACACAAAGATGAAAGCCTCCCTGTCCCAAAGAGCGCATTGTGCATGGCTCTGATCTTTCAAACTGCAGAGGCTGAGTTGACCCTTGCACCTGTGTAGCATGACAGTGACCTTGTTAGAGCTCTGCTTGGACATCAGGGAGCAGTTTACAGGATTGGAACCTTCCAGCAAACTAACCTGTTATCCCCATGAAATGGCTTTGAGAACTCACATCTGGTTCTATTGGTCCTAGAGAGGATCTTTTTTTTTTTCTTTCTTGGTCTTTCAACTTTTCCCTACAAATCGCTTTCTTAGAAGGAATCCTCCTATGAAATCATAGAATCATAGAAACTGGAAGGAGCCATGACAAGTCATTGAATCCAGTCCCCTACACTCGTGGCAGGACAAGTACCATCTTAAATCATCCCTGACAGGCATTTGTCTAACTTGCTCTTAAATAGTTCCAATGATGGAGATTCTGCAACCTGCCTAGACAACTTATTCCAGTGGTTAATCATCCTGACAGTTAGGAATTTTTTGCTAATGTCCAACCTAAACCTCCCTTGCTGTAAGTTAAGCCCATTGCTTCTTGTCCTATCATTGCCAGTTGAGGAAAACAATTTTTCTCCCTTCTTCTTGTGACTTTTTTTTAGCTACTTGAAAACCTATCAAGTCCCCTCTCAGTTGCCTTTTTTCCAGACTAACCAAACCCAGCTTTTTCAACCTGCCCTCATAAGTCAAGTGTTCCAGACCTTTAATCACTCTTGTTGCTTTTTTCTTGACTTTCTTCAATTTCTCCACATTTTTCCCGAAACAAGGTGCCCAGAAATGGACACAATACTCCAATTGAGACCTAATCAGCATGGAGTAGAGTGGAAGAATCACTTCTTATGTCTGACAATACTCGTGTTAATACATCCCAAAATGGAGTTTGCTTTTTCTGAAACAGTGTTACACTGTTGACTCACGTTTAGTTTGTGGTCCACTATGATACCCAGATCCCTTTCCCCAGTACTCTTTCCTAGGCAGTCATTGCCCATTTTGTGTGTATACAACTGTTTTTTCTTTCCTAAGTGGAGTACTTTACATTTGTCTTCACTGAATTTCATTCTGTTAACCTCAAACCATTTCAGCAGTTTGCCCAAATCATTTTGAATTATGATCCTATACTCCAAAGCACCTGCAACCCCTCACAGCTTGTTACTTTCTATGCCATCATCTAATTGATGAAAATATTGAACAGAGTCAATCACTGCTCTAGCCCACTCATTATGCCTTTCCAGCATGATGGTAAACCATTGATAACTATTCTGGGAGCCGCTAGCCAACCAGTTTTGTACCGATCTTATAGTAGCCCCATCTAGATTGTAGTTGCTTAGTTTGTTAATGAGAAGGTGATGCAAGACCATATCAAAAGCATTACTAAAGTCTAGATACACCTCATCTACCACTTCCCCTCTATCCACAAGGCCTGTTACTCTGCCACAGAAAGCTATCAGGTTGGTGTGATATGATTTGTTCTTTACAAATTCATGCTCACTATCACTTAACACCTTATTCTCTTCTAGATGCTTTCTAACTGATTTGTTAATTATTTGCTCCATTATTTTTCTTGGAACAGAGGTTAAGCTGACTCGTCTATAGTTCCCTGGGTTATCCTTATTTCCCTTTTTATAAATGGGCACTATATTTGCTCTTTTCCAATCCTCTGTATCTTTCCAATCTTCCATGATTTTTTCAAAGATAACACAAGTCAGCTCCTGGAGTTTTCTAGGGGGTATATCATCAGGAGCTGGTGACTTGAAGGTGTCTAACTTGTCTAAGCAATTTTTATTTTGTTCTTTCCCTATTTTAGCTTCTGATCCTATTCCATTTTTACTGCACTCCCCTACCTCAGGCATATAATGACCATCAATCTTCTTGGTGAAGACCAAAACAAAGAAATCATTTACTACTTCTGAAATTTCCACACTTTGTTTTTCCCTCTGTTGAGTAACAGTCCTATGCTGTCCTTGGTTTTCCGCTTGTTTCTAATGTATTTGAATAATGTTTTCTTGTTATCCTTTATGCCTTCACCATAAGAATGGGTTCTCCTTTGTATCCTGCTTCCCTAGGAGTAATATTTTCCATGGGCTCACTAGGGTCTGCATCATCCAGAGGGCAGAAATACTATGCAGTTGCACATTATTTTATTGTATGTTATGTTTAAGATACTGCACTTTCCTGTTGTTAAACAAGTTGAGCCAAATCCTGTAACCCTTATTCATGCAGAAACCTTCCCTTGGTTTCCAAGGAGAACAGATGTCATTACCCCTGTATATAATACACACTGCAACAACAAAAGTTGGATAGGGGTCCAAATTTTCACAAAAAAATTTTCATGTACACAAAATCTTGAGTGTGTTTATTACTGCATGAAAGTCACAAGATGATTTCCTGATTGATCCTTCTTGCCTTGGTGAGACCAGTATTCAGGATGATGTTTCAGCCGAGGTACAGTATGGGGTCTGAACTCCCATTTGAGCTGACGATACAAATGGCTTTTTAAAGTATAAAGTCTTGCTTTTGGGCTTTTTAAATAGGTTAATGCAATTTTTATAGTACTCAGGGAGCTTTACTCACAAATGTTGCCATAAACAAAGAGAAAATAGATTCTAGATTATCTCAAAGTGGGAATTATTCTAAATATGTTTGCCCTCCCATCTAGCCCTGCCTCCCCACCTAGAACTTGTTTGGTTTTTTTTTTGGATGATGATAATTCCAATGTATTATTGGGCAACTTAAAGTTTGGTAGGAGAAAATGTCACATTTATTTTTTAATATCGATGTCATTTTCCAGGGAAGTTCCAGTAAACATCAAAATATCAAGAGCCTACAAGCACCTGATAAATAATGATGTTTTTCTCCTTAATACTTCCTTTTTTATTGCCTATGTTCTTTAAAGTGAATTTAGTGCTCATGAAAGATCCTGAATATCACGACAATGGAAAGTGAAGCCCTCTTTGTATCTGCAGAATTGCTATGAGTTTACTGGCCATCCAAGTTTCCCTGCTTTGCTCTTTCTTCACCTTGAGGATTCACCTTCAGGCATGAAAAGATGATTTGGTCCTCTTGCTCTTTCAGTCCTTAGCCTCTTGACTGAAATTGCAAATAAAGGTGTCAACTGAGGACACCTATAGTGGTGTTCTTTATGATGTTGCTGCTTAGTATTTTTGAGATTGTTAATACATTAAGTAGTGTAAGCCTTGTGACATTATTCCAAATGTAAACAGTATATATGAGATGACTCCCAATTCATTGTATTTAATGTGGGACACTCTGCAACCCTCAAAATGCAATGACTTTTGTTCCCTTTATAGACCCAAACTGGGTTTGAATTAGTCACTTAGAAATAATATGCTCTATATTCCATTACCAGTCCCTTGAGCCATTACGCTACACCCTTTCCTTATATTTTAAACCAGATGCTAGGTTATATAAAAACAACCCTTGCTTCTCTCTCAAAAGGAAAATAGAAACATATGCAAAAAAATACAGTTGGTTGATGGCTAACCCACCCCTCATTACCTACTGGGGAAGAGTGTAAACACAGGCCTGTATTAGACTATTCAATGGGTGCATTCAGTCTTCAGAAATCTGTCCCAAAGAAGAGGAATGATATACCTCATTAAAAGAGAAACAACAGGAAAAAGCAGGTCATGTCAACTCAGACTCAAGCCCAGATGCTTAAGTTAGTTACACTTTTTTAGTTTGAGGCAATGTAAATCCATTCTCCATTATTGGGGAAGTGGAAAAAGACATTAGGCTCTAAAAGCAGCTAGTGCTGAGTTCTGTGCTCAGTCAAATAGGAAAAGGTATGTAATGTATGATTTTCTCTTTTGAGTTCATTGTACATCACATTATATTTTAGTCAATTGTACATTACGTTGAGGCACTGTATAACAGCTGCGCAATTATGTAAATACAAGGCTTTAGGGAAAAGTAACAATAAAGTATTCCTTCAAACTTCTATAATCCCTTTTTCCTCTTTACATTCTCTCTCTTTCTGAAATCAAACAGAATTGAACAATACACGGAGTTCATCCCCAAGAAAAAATCCAGGCTACAAATTGAATTACAAGAGTTCTAAATTGATTTTATGCTTAGGACTGAGAGCGCTTTGGAATGTGAATTTATACTGTGAATGGGATGATAAGTATGGATCTCAACTTTACAATAAATAAAATTGTAGTTTTGTTAATTTTTTTGTGGTTGCTAGGAAAAAATATTTATACAATTTTCTTTTGCTGTTGTTGACACTCTGTGCCTTCTCTTAGTCTGGACTGTTGCAGAAATATATGAACCACTAAAGTCGGTGCAAGCAGAACTGGGACCTGAGTATGTATAGTAGATACCAGGACTGTCTTCAGAGCCTGAATTATTTTTCCTACTGCAGCAATGCTTCAGGCCTTCTCTCCCTAGGCACTTGCAGCAGAATGAGTCCTCCCTGGTGTAAACCTTCAGCATTGTTACATAATGAATGTATTTGGCCCATTGCATCACCATTAATTGCTAAAGTCAATGGCCAGGCTTCTACATGGGTGATATATGAATGAACAAGTAAAGTGCAGAAGCGTGAAAGGACCCCCCCCCCGCTTTATATGCACAATATAAGGGCCAGGCAAATTATAGTTCCTAAAGGGAACTGGGAGTGACATGGAGGCACCTAAGCCCTAGTTTCCTTCTGTACTAGAATGGAATCAACACCTCCATTAAAGGATGTAGTAGTAGGGGCACTGGGAAGATCAGAAAGGCATGTCTGGATACTCCCCTGGCAGTGTGTGTCTTCACAGCACCCCTTAGAGCTGTGCCATGCAGGTACAAGACCATACCTAAATGGTTTTTTTTACCTTTAGAGTTTTTGTGTTAACCTGTCATATAAAGTTGTGATCACTGACATGTGTGACCATCCCTCAGGAAATTTACCAGGGCACTACAACAGTTAAGGATCCATCATATTTGCCACACACACCAGTTCCACACAAAGGTGATTGCAACTGTACCACGCCCCTGTTCACAACTAGTTAATAGGATGACAAGATTATATTGTAGTCACAACAGAGAGAGACAGGTTTGAAAGCCAGCTTGTTTCATTGTGTCTTTAAGTATAAATGCATGTTACCAGATCCCATTTCCTAAAGGGCTGGAGCGGATTCCTTAGGCTTCATACATGGCAGCATTTCAGTATGCATTTTTTATTAAGAGAATTTGAGAAGACATACAGTTCCCATGGGATTTTCTCTACTCCTTGCTTATAGTTTAGATGGAAGATAGAAAATGTTAGCTCATTAAACATTTTTCGTCCTCAAAATGAGGCATTTTACTATGTCTTTATTGAATGATAGAAAAGAGGGATCTTCTTTAGGATATTTTTGCAGAGATTTGATTTTTTTTTTATCTTTGATAAAAATATTATACAGTTGTGAAGAAAAATTAATACTTGACACTTATTGGTAAAGTTCTAGCCAGTAGTTAAATCTTCCTAAGATTTCTGTGAGGTAGGTAAATACATGTTATGTTTTACACGTATGTCTATGGAGAGGAGAGAGTCAGACACAGTGTCTGGGGATATGTCTTAATCAGAGTCTGACTTTTGCATCTGTTAGAATCCTCAGACCAGGATCCAGAGACCTTGCTGACCCAAGTCTGTATGATTTGTGTGTGGACAGAAGGGGAGCTTGGGCTGAAACATGAGTTAGATCCTGGGCCTGGTGTGCAGTATAGTCATCCCATGTCTGCACTACCAAAAAAACAAAACAAAACTCAGTCTCAGAACCCAGGTCAACTGACTTGGGTTGCTGGTCTCATGTTAGAGGGTTAAAAGTAGCAAGGTAGACATTTCCACTTGGGCTGGAATCCAACATCTGAGATGCTCCCCCATTACCAGATTTCACAGCCCAGGCTCCAGCTCAAGCAGGACCATCTACACTGGTAGTTTTAGCCCTGTACTGTGAGCCCAAGTTTGTTGGCCAGGGCTCTGAGATTCACTGTTGTGGGTCAGAGGGGAGTTTCGCTATAGACATAGCCTGAATGGCTTACCCACAGCCACCCTGTGAGTTTGCTGTAAAATTGAGTTCTGGATCTGGCGTCTAGTCCCCATGCTCACTATTGATCCAATGCCTCTCACAAACTGCGTATGTAGTATAAACAGTGGGGTTTGTCTTGCAGTTATTGCTTTCAGGTAAAGCCCATATTACTCACAGAGCTTGATTACATTCCTTAGCTTCCATAATTTGAATCTATCCGATATTTGTTGCTTTCTTCCGAGCTTGGTGCCCCATGAAATTTCAGACAGTACAAAAAAGCAGCATCTGGTTCCAAGAATTCTTCCTCTAATTCCACATCTATTTGTTAGTCATGGCAAAAAGTTATCATCATCAGATTAAGAAAACTAAACCCCTACTTTTACCTCTTCAATGTCATTTATAACTTAGTAGGAAAATAAGTGTTATTTTTCAGAGAGAATTTGTACAGAACTTTTCCAAACAAAGCATAATTTATTTGAGTAGCTTGTGAAATGACTGGCCCCTTTTTCTGTGAAGATATCTCCTTCTCTGACCACCTCTCTTACTAGAAAGGACACATAAGCCTCCAGTCTAGCCTTTTCCACTTGTTTCCACTCCCTTCCACCCTACCAGGGTGAGTAAATGTGCCAAAATGTATGAGACTGTCATAGAGTATCTGTTGTAGATATTTATATGATTGCCATTGCCATAATATCCAAACATCTCCAAATCTTCCATATCCTTATCCACATAACACCCCCTTGGGGCAGGGAAAGGCTGTTATGTCAATGAGAGGACTGAGCCACAGAAAGACTGTGACTTGCCTAGGGTCACATGGGAAATCTGTGGTGGAGTATTGAAGCTAGGTCTCCTAAGGCCAGGCTAGTACTTTAACCACTAGACATTATTCTTCCATGTGCTGCCACTCAGCATGAATAAAGGTATCAGAATCTGACCCTAAGTTATAAGGTGTAAGACAAGAGGAAGTTTTGATTAGTTTTTTCTGCCTTATGGACTTTTGTTTCTGTATGATTTGAATTAAGGAGAACTGAATTAATGGAGGTAAAAATGTTTATGAAATAGAAAAATAACTGTACTGTATTATAAAATATGCCACCAACAAAACACTTTAATGAAGATTCAGTCTGAAAAACTACAGTGCTAAAGCTGGCCTAATGCAGAGGTTGTTAATGGAGATGGTGCAAAAAGGAAGACATAAGCTGCTTGGCTGGCCATTCCATCAAATTAAATTACTTCTTTGCAGGATTTGAAGTCACCACTTTAGTCACAAGTGACATATACCTTTCAAGAAGATTCATAGAAATTTTACCACTTCAGGTGTTCCTCTCCTCACTTTAAGCAAAGGAATTAACATCGATTCCATTATCTGTTTCCTTAGACTGTGCAGTGGAGTTTTAATTGCACTTCTCTCCCTGCTTGTCAACAAGGAAAAAGAATAATACTAATATTTATTAACATACTAGTATTTGAGTTGTTTTGTGGTTTTAGTCACAAACATATCCCTGTAACTGGGGCACTGTACTGGCCCTTTTCCATTAGTTGCTCTATTACACTGAATATCTTCATTTCTTTTTCTGCCTTTCTTTTCTTTACGGTCCTGCCTGTGCTCCCAGCTGACTATTTAATATCTCCAGACAATGCCACTTTTAACTTTAACAATGTGTCTTATTATATTTCTTTTAATGTTATATTTTTCACACTTTACACTCAGCCATAAAACAACCAACACAAATTTAGGGCAGTTCAGTTGTTACACATTGCCATGGTCAGAACCCTATGAGTCCCCCCATTGCACCATCTCCATCTTTCCTTGTTCCTCAGTGCATTACTAAAAAGTGTGGCTTACCCTTATTTTGCTCACCCAACATACCTTTAAAATGAAATGACAATATTTTGAGGCTTGTTCAGCCTTTCAAGGGCAAGTTGTGGCTCATACTAGCCACCTGCACAATAGAGTAATGGTATGTAATATGCACCTTTATTCCTCTGTATTGGCTAAGTATATCATATGTTATAGAACAGGGAGGAAGGCAGTTTCCAAGAAGGAGGCTGGGGGAAGGAATGGCATGTAGTCTTGACTCTGGATTGCCTCATGGCCAGCACAGCTGATTCATTGAGGAGGGATAAGTAATCAGTGCAAGCTAAAAGACTAGTGTAGACTGCTTACTCCCTAGAGCAAGAAGTCTACATTCCTCCCAGAGATACATTGTGTCTATTGCAAATTGTGTTAGGGCTAACCACACTATTTGCATATAATGGAATCAGAGTTGCCTTCTAATATACATGTACTCTTCATTCTTCATATTAACATACTGGTATAAAGATCTTAGTTGTTTTGGGTTTCTTAATTACCCTCATGACTTTGAGTCATCTAGCTCTAAAGTGGTGGGAGCATACGGTTACTGCTCCCAGTGAATGTGTCTTGGCTGCTGCACTGTAAGTCCCATTAATTTGATGGTTACTCTTCATTTTTATTTCATCATTTTTAGCTGTCTTTAAACATTTACTTGTTCTCTCCAATAGCACAATAATGGGTATATTTTGGCAGCAGCATTCTTTAGTCTTCACAGTCTCCACTTTCAGTGTTTTCCATCTTATAAATATTTGCACAGTCGACCCAGTCAAATACCATTTGTTTTGTTCGTCATCACTTGCAACATTCAACTGTTAACCTAAACAACAGAGTGAGGCATCTAAGTAAATAGTAGTAAACATTTATATAATTATAGTATCCGGAGGGTTTAGTCTGTTTTTCTATTCAAGATTTTTCACTTCTTACATACAATACAGGTGTTAAATTTTTCTGTCTCAGAAATCATTTTCCTTGCAACTTAGGTTAGTGAGTGACTCCTCTTCCAAGTCCTCACTTTCCTCTGATGTAGATGGAATTTAATTTCCTTTGCAGTTTGCTTTTGAAGTGAATCATATACACATGATCGTAATTCATGTAAATACCTACTATTTGATTCTCTCTGTTGATTTAAGAATAACTTTATATTATTGCAGATAAATTATGAATATAGGAATGGGATGACCACTCCACTATGCTTTCTCTATGGTTTATTCTTCCCTGTTCTTCCTCACCAGTTTCTTTTGGTTTATGCCATTTTTCCTGCATAATGATGTCAGAAACCTCACCAAAATCACAGGGTCACTTGGAGAATATACATACCTAGAGAGTTGAAATAGGGCTGTCAACATGAAAAGAAAGCTAAATCAACTTTGCTTATGCAACAAATCTACAGGTGAACCTGGTAAACAATGTTCCTTGCTATGAAATGTGAATCATATTTTTAAATAGCCTTGAGTCACTACAAGGTTACTTCAGCTTCCACTGATACCACCAGGATGCTCCTGGAAGGTGGGCTGTAACAATAAATAATACTTATAGCCTGCTGTCTCTTAGGCTCTTGCATCCAGCCAGTACAGCTCCAAAAATGGTGGCTGAACAGAGATAAATGGACTGTGCTGATTCAGTGAACCTTCCAGGTAGCAGCCGCTGGACAGCTTCTATGAAACCCTTGTTGCAACTTAGTTATTCTCTTCTTGTGAAGTCCCCTTCTGGCACTAGGTGATACCATGTGCTCTTTGTCCCAACAGGGTGAACTGAGTACTCTATTTCTGATGCTTTTGGCTGAGGTCACCAAACTGGTGAAAAAGTGACATATGGTGTGCCACCATTAGATGAGAGGTGTGTAAACCAGGACTGCTGTAATTCACAAGAGTTTTACAGTTTTCAGTCTGAATGATAACATAGACTTGAAGCATAAAGGCACAGATGCCTTTTACTGTGTATTTTTATTACCAAGGCACTGCACAAAACCCATCACCCCTAATGTTTTATCTCCTGATGCTCACAGTATAAATACCCTTGGTCAATATTACATCTTTGTTGGGTCATTGCTTATCTTCAGTGAAAACTCTATTTTATAAATTTGATTCTGTCTCTTTCTGTAAGTAGTGGCACCAAATCATGAGATGGTTTGTTTAACAGTGGCCACGAGCCATGTCCTCTAGTCCTTATGCATACAGAATTCCTGCTGACTTCATGGGTAGGCTGTCTAAATAAAGACTGCACAATCAGTCCTTCAACATACACAGTGGGTGAAACCTTGGACTCAGTGAATGGGAGTTTTACCATTAACTTCTTTGGGGGGCCAGGATTGCATCAAAGAGCTGCACTAGTGGAACTGAATGCAGGTTTTCTTGGTGACGTGTTTGTTAGACTCTTGTAGGAGCCTGCAACACATTGTTTACAATGGGCCTATTGCTGCCCAGTTGAAGTGTTTGGGAGTTTTGCCATCTAATTTGCTAGGACGGAATTTTGTTCAGTATACAATTCACTAGTGTCGCTGGAGTATATGAGCTGAATCATGTATAACTCTGCTTACTTTCTTAATTTGTAGCTACCTCATCCCTGAATTCCCAGCTACAGCAACTTCAGCATCTTCAACAGCTCCAGCATCAACAGCAGCAGCAGCAAGGGCAGCAGCAGCAGCAGCAAACAGGCCAGCAGCAGCAGCAAGCTCAGCAGACACAACAACCGCCACCACCACAACAGCAGCAGCAGCCGGCGCCACAACAGCAGAACCAAACACAGCCTCAGAGCCAGAACCAACAGCCTCCAGCCCAGCAGTCCTCTCACTCGCCTCAGAAACCCAACCAGTCACCAGGACACGGCCTTCCATCTCCACTCACTTCTCCAAATCCACTGCAGGTATGATGGTCCCTGATGAATAAAAATCCCTACTGTTTAGCAATAAATAGTAAATTTTACTCTTTTGGAAGTCAGCAATCCAAAATGAACACTGCATGCTCTGAATATATGTGCTGATCAGTGACAGCTAATTTGGATCAGTCCTTTATAGAAATGCTGTTTGGAGCCAAAAGCGTGTACCTGGGAAACCAGAAAAACAAAACAAGTAGAATTCCTAGACTCTTTACTTCTGAGGGTAAATATTGTCTTTTGTTCCTGAAATAGACACTGTGTACTCCCAGGTAAAATAAGCCACATTCTTCTCTTTAGCAATTCCACTGGGTTCATGGTCCACCAATCGGACCATCTGCTATTTTCTGAATGCAGCAACAAAGTCACCTGCCATTTAAAGTTGTTATCCTTCCCACAGTGATCATTACTGTGCCATAAGAATTCCCCTGTCATGACCTAAGTTTTCAGCATGCTTTAGCAATGCTCCACTATTTCCAAAATCTTTCAGAGTAGAGGATAGGAACAATGTGCTTCCTCTCACTTCCCCATTTCTATCTTTAGTCTTATTAAGGAACAAAAGCTATATCAAAGCAATATTAAGAAGCCAATATTTGTGTCGGAGCACAAATCCAGAGTTAACTCCATCCTTAACTACTCACCCCACTGCTATATATACTTTCTGAAATCCTGGGGGCAATAAGAGTTATAGTGACTCGTGGCTCTTTTTGTTGTTCATAAGGCCTTTTGTTGACATGTGGCTAGACATAACTACATCTACTAACACAGACAAGATCTCATTCTTCTTTCAGCTACTCTTCTTGTACATTGGGGTAATGCCAATAAAGACGACTACTACTACTACTAAATCAGGAGAGCTACTTCAGATTTACACCATAGTGATAAGAAAATCAGATTGACCGTAGTTAGTGATCACATCAAATGTTATTGCACTTCAGCTTTATACATTTTAGAAGTACTGCAGACAGGATTTATATGTAAGGGCATAACAAGAATTAATATTTGGAAATTTTGGAAATTAAAGCCAATAAATTCAAATTAGAAGAAAGAAATAAACACAAATTTTAAAAGTGAAGGTGATGAACCACTGATACAAATTATCAAGGGAAGTGATGGATTCTCCATCTCTTGATTGCTTCAGATCAAGATTTGGAGGCCTTTAACCAAACACGAATTATCGAACTCCACATAGGGGCCACTGGGTGAAACAAAATAGCTCATGTTATAGAGGAATTCATACTAGAATCCAGTGCTCCCTTCTGGACTTAAAATCTATGATTATCAGCTAATGCATGCACAAACTTCAAATGGCCAGCTACAGTTTTACCCAGTTGAGGGCAAGAACTCATACTAACTTGAGTAGTGCAAGAACTACTGTGTCCCTAATTATTGCATTGTAAACAATATGTACTGTCTCCTGCTGTTTGGAAATCCCTGAAATTTGTAGGGATAAAAAGCTTACAATCCTACCAAAGTCATTAAGAGCACTTTATAGATTCATGACTCTAAACTAGACTGAAAAGCCTTTGTTGCCTATTAAACTTTGTCTATAATATTTCTTAAAAAGAAAAAAGTACATAGCAGTATTTCAGCTAGAGGTGGCTGAAGAAGCAGTGCTCAGATCCAGGTTAAGGTAGGTTACAATCGGGCCAAAGTCTTGCAAGCAACTTCAGAAAGTTTTGGTTTAAAAAAAAAATCTTGCAAAATCTGTTGTTCTTGCTTGAATTGTATCATCTTGGATCCACGTCCCACAAGTTTGGACCCCACATGCACGTTTGACAGTGAATACTTACAACGAGCAGATCTGTGGAGTAAGAAGGTGCTGGGTGGGGGGGCGCCGGCCCCCGAGTAGGCATGCACTTTAAACAACAGCTAGAAATACTGGAAAAATAGTTTTGGTTGACTTTATTTTATAACCATGGCCATTCCCCTTTTCATTCTTTGTCCACCATACCATTTCAGGCTTGTTCGTCTTGCATCTTTATATTGGCATAACCATTTTAAAATGCTGTTTTTAGACAATTAATAAAATTGATTTAAATGAGGCAGTCAACCTCAGTGAGACTAAACTGCATAAAAATCAAATTTTAAAATGCTTCAGCTAATACACTAAAAGTCTACTGGCCACAAGTCCTTATTCTGTGAGCATTTTCAATAGCAAAGCATAATGCTTTTAGAGCTCCAAGTGTGTATTGTGTTAAGGGCTACTTAGGTGCTACTTAGCGCACAGTCCATCATGTTGGAGAGCGCTCTGGGACTCTTTAATATGCAGATTATTGACACACAGAAATGGGAATAGCTCCAAAGGAGCTGCTGTTACATTTTATTGTCTCGGTGCAGCTGCCATGCATGCACACTAAGTACATTTTTTATACACTACTGAAAATGCCTGTTAGATATTTGCTTTCGAAATTGCTGTGCATTTGGTCTTCTAAACAAAAAAAAACCCACTTTTTAATTCTATTTGTTAGTTTCCAAGATATCTCAAACACAGCTGAGCCCAAAACAAAACCTTTCAAACTAGGCACCTTCATATTCTGTTTGCCAGATTTAAACCCACATGCTGGAGTGTCGGCAGCTGGTCAGATCCAAAACTAGAAGGGGAGTATTTTCTACTTCTGGTAAAAATGACTCCAAATTTTTATTAAACTGGTTGTCCTCCTGAGATTTTCCTAGGTAGGACCAGAATCTAATGACACCTTTCATTACCATTGAATCAGCACTTAAATCTTTAGTCCTGATGTGGCCTTAAATTGAATCAAATCTGAATCAGAACACTTTCTCCTAAGGTCTAAGTACAGACCAATCTGACTGCAAAGTTTTAGCTTAACAAAGTCATTTTTCACTTGGAGGAGCACAAAGAAGCATGTCACACCAGTAACTTCTCTCCGTGTGAAGTTCTCCTATGGCCCATGTCACAGTATCTGAGTACTTCTCAATATTTAATGTATTAATTCTCACAACACCTCAGGGGTAGGGCAGGGCTATTATCCCCATTTTACAGATGAGGAACTAAGGCACAGAGAGCCATGACTTGTCGAAGGCAATGTTCCCTCTAATTACTTGTAGCCTGTGTGCACAAACAATTTCTTTGTGTGCACAAAAACATTTCTTTGTGAGCACCAGTATTACCACTATTGAATTTTTTTGTGCGCACTTTATTTTTTTGTGTGCGCAGGTTTCATGACCTGTGGGCGCGGGCACATGTGCACAGCTTAGAGGGAACAGTGGTCGGAGGTCACAACAATAGAACCCAGAATTGAACCAGGATCTCCTAATCCACAGTCTAGCATTCTAGCCACCTCTCCTGCCTCTTGATCTCCCTCTTTTTCAAATTATTTACATTTAAATACAGCTGATCTTTTTTACAGCTGACCCATTTTTTTTAACTGTAATCTGTTTTTAATGAATTGTGTTTAGTGCTGCTGAAAAGTGCCAGATTCAGGAATCTAGCATTCATATCTGATGTTATTTCTGCCAGCCCTGGGCCAGGAATCTTGGTATGCATATCAGATTGTTACAGGGGGCTGCTGCTTGAGCACTCCATTGGACCAGTCACAGTCTAACCTTAAGCAACTAGCCTTGAGTTCTCATCCCGCCTTGAAGTGTTTGAGTTATTAATAAGTTTAGGTATGTCTGTGACCATTTCTTAATCAGTCAAACAAGGGATGTAGTGGGCCCCTGGTTTCTGCCCAATCATGGCCACAGCTGCTCTGTCCCACACCCATGAGTGGAACAGAGGCATTAGTGCTGGTGCCCTGCTCCACTTGCATCAGCAGCTGCTGTCTGCTGGGCAGCCCTGTGACCCCAGTGAAGAAATTCACGCTGCTGCCCAGTGCTGAGGGCAAGCCTGATGACAAAGTGAGTGGGCCTAGGACCACCCATGTCTACTCCTCTGACAGAAACATGGCTATCCATGTACAGAACAACTCTCTTCAAAACTGTTAACATGTTGCATACTGACAATAAAAAGAAAAGTTTTGATTTAGCAAGATACTTGAGCAAATGCCTAACTTCATGCATGTGAATATTCCATTGGCTTGGCCTGTGAACATTTCCTATGATAGAGCATAACACTTCTAGATCTTCCAAACTGTTAAGGGCTGCTTAGAGGACAGTATATTATGTTAATAAGTACTTAGGGACTATTTAATATGCAGATCATTGATGCCTGGGTACAACTGTCTCCAAAGGAGCTGCTGTTTCCTTATTATTTCAGTAGGGCTGCTTGCATGCTCAGAGTTAGAGATGTACTGAATCACAGTCTAAACGAAAGGGAAATTTCTTTTCAACATGCTAAGTTTAACCTTTCAGGCCCCAGTCCTGCAGTCTGATCTGCAAAGATGAACCTTTAAACCTATGCTGATCTGGTTTCAGGGTTGGGTTCAAAGTTTTGGTTTGTTCTTTAGAAGTGAATTAGCAATAGCATACAGCAGTTATTTGGCATCGCCTTGTACAGCTGATACTTAAAAATTGACATGGAACTAAATGCAAAGATACTATGGCCTCTAAGGTAATGATCTTTATGAACTAGAATGAAATGGTTTTTTGTTTGAGGAATATTAAGGGAATAAAGATCAACTAAGTTAAAACTTGACAGCTTAAATTTCATTTCTGAATTCTTGATTTTTCATGTGGGTTTTATCCTCTTACATTATTCAGGATGTGTCTGAGAGATATTAGTTTAGAACAATGCAACCTCAAAAGATTGTCATGGAAAGCCAGTAATTCAGAAGGATGATTGTATTTGTTTCAAAAACTCTGAAGGATAACAACAATTATAGCTTGAAATGTACAGATGCTGTCATGTCTTCAGAAAGAAAATTAAATGAAAGTGACTTGCTTAGATATACCTGGGTGAGGTGCTTTCTCTAGCTGATCAGAAATTAATAACACTGATACACTGCATAGTGGCTAAAATTCTTAGTGTGAGTCTTGTCAGATTGTTCTGTAATATTGCACTATAATTCTGTTGCTATCCTTTATTCAATTCAATGGACAGGATTGCATTTACCAAAAAAAATTATTATTTTTAGCAAGTCTTATGGTTATTTCATAATAGTACAGGAGAAATCTTAGTTTTGATTATTGCACTCTGTGGGCCTGGTTCTGCCTTCGTCGTAGTGGTGTTACTCCTAATTTACACTGGTCTGAGTGAAAGAGAGCTGAATCAGACCCATAACTAATCTCTGAAGGACAATGTACTAGATGAGAATTCCTGGAGTAGAGCTACGCATAGCCAGAGCCCAGCAGATACCTGACACATCCCTTTTACCCAGGCAGGTAGTTGGTCAAGAAGCAGGCGTGGTTTTTTGGCTTTTCACCATCTGAGGACAGGGGACGTCTCTCTTAGATAGCTGCAGTCAGATTCCATTTGCTTTGTACCAGTTGACCAGCACAAAGGAGGCAGAACAGGAAAGAGAATCTAGCTCATTTGGGGCACCCTGTGGAAGCTTTCACTTCAACTGAATTATTGGAAGCTTAGAACGGATATAATTCTGATCCCAGATGGTCTCTTCTATGAAAAGAGAAACTATTCCAGTTTTTGAGAGGCCAGCATTCTTCAGTTTCAAAGGATAAACAGCTGCCTCTTAGTGGGCAAATCCTAAGGACTTTCCATTCCATCAATACCTCTTGGATCCTGCAGGTCTTGATGATGTAGTACTTAAATTCAGGTTAGTGAATAACTGCGTAGCTCAGTCTCTGCTTGGCTGCCTGAATGAGACACTTTGTGTTGACAACAGATGTTTACATCCAGCCTCAAAGATGAAGCTAGATATGGGTTGAACACTGATCCCAGTGTTCAAGCATTTTGGATCAATTAAACCCATCCACAGTCATAGCCTCAAAGTAAGATTCCGACTGTAAGTAGAGAAGAATCCTAACTGATTTTTAGTGCTCTACTCATGGGCAAAAATGAACAGACAAACAGGAAATCCCCATGGATAGTCCCAACTGTAAAATTATTCTGACCATATCCAGAACTCTGTACCAAACAACCTTTTTGTCACAGAAGCCTACATACAATAACTGAAGCTGAAGAAGGAAAATAATAGGTAAAATAAATAAATAAGGGGGGGAATAAAAAGTGGGGAGAAAGGATGGAATACAACAAAAGCCTTCCATATAAAAGCAAGCCCTATGTTGGCAAAAGCAAAGTCTTCTTCAGATTAAATTTTCATGCTAATCTTAAATAATATATCTGGCACCTCGATATTTTTATAGCAAAGAAAGAGAGACAGAAAAACTAAAAAATCTCAGCTATAAATGAGGGAGACTATGTACACAAATGCCTGGGGCTCCAACCACGCAAAAAAAAAAAAATTTTTAAGGGGTTGTTTTTTTTTAAAAAAAAAGGGAGGAAGGGGGGGGAGCTCATTTCAACATTTACTGACATTTTCAGGAATTTATTACAAATCTTTGAGATCCAGGAGGAACAACAAAGTTTATATTGCTTTGAGAGTGGCAGGGAAAATAATTAATTTACAGAGGATATAGTTATTGCCCTGTCTTTTTGTCTGTCCATATTTACAGTTTTCAAATTGTTGCATACTCCTTTCATTCACATATTCCAGAGACGTTACAACCTGAATTCTAATACTCATAAGGATATTGGGGTATCACCTTACTGTTGATTAGTCTCGCTGAAATTAATTGAATCACTTCCAGTGTAAGACACTACTCAGTGTAAGGAAGAGCAATAGAATCTGGCCCCAAATGATTGAAAACACTTGACAAAACACTATTTTATAAAGATGAATAGTGGAGCTAGTCTAGAAGATGTGACCCACTCTTCTAAATAGAATTCTTCACTTTATTACTGATTAGAAGTCAAGTGGTGCACCCAGCTTTGTGATATATGAGGCAATAGAGGTATCAGCAGAGAGTTTTACCATAAAGCGTCAGTTCCGTTACCTAGTCAGAATGAATTTCTCAAATGATGCAGCAATCATAAATGGCTTTCAGAAAACTTTGGTAAAGTTTGTGTTCTTTCCATTCAAACAATAGCAGGTGACCTCATCTGTAATAAATGTAATTAATTGGTAGTGTCTTAGTGAAAATAATTTTCCCCACATCTAACACTGAAACTCCACTGCAAATATTGTACATTTGCTACCATAATAATTCCAAAGAAACGAAGAATATGACATTGTTTCCAGAAGTAGAATTGCTTTTTTTTCTACTGAAAAATATATACACCTGAAATTCTGTTCCTGAGAGTTCTGATAAAATTTAACTTGCCTTTTTTTTTGTATTTGGATCTTCATCTGGTATAAATGGAACTATGCTATTTTCAACCAGCTGAGATCAAATCCCTTCTCCTGAAACCTCTACTGAACAATTTTTTGTCATTGATGGGCATGTATTCACACACAGCCCATCCCAAACCCATATTGCAGTTCTGGGGCTTCTTTCTCACTCTTCCTGTTTCCTTGATGTCATTAACCCATTACTTTGACTACCACTACAGTTCTTCCAGCTATTTGGTCCTTTAGGGGCAGGGTAACTTACAGTATCATAAAGAAATGCATGCATCATTCCCACAGAGTATCATTAGCCTTCTGTCACTCCTCTCCAAAATTGCTACCCAAGACAGCTATCCTGGGCCATTTTAGCTCCAACTCTGGATTGAGCAAAGCTGATTATTTTAAAGGTATATAAAAGAAGTTTCAGGGGTATTCTTTATCAGACAAAATTTAATGTGTTTTGGTCATTCTTGCTTGCTGTAACCATTAGTGATAAGTTCACATCTTTCATCATAATCTCTGCCCTCCTTGTTGCCTAGAGGATGATAAGGAGGAGGAGTAATAATACAATACTGATAGTGCCTCTGGAGATGTTAGATCTTTTTCACAACACGTGTCTAAAGTGAAGCAGTTACTATTATACCCATTCTATAACTGGATAAACTGAGGCACAAGATGTTTTATTGGTGTGTTTGATCATACAGCTGTCAGTGGCTCAGACAGGAGTAGAGCCTGGGAGACGTGATTCCCACTCTCCTGTTCTAGATACTGACTACTTTCACTAGCAGTTTGTTTGTATTTTTGTGTCGTATCATGCTCACAACCCTCAAACTTTATGAATTCTTGTATGAGGTAATCAGCTCACACCAACCCTGAAGGGGGTAAGATGGCTCAAAGGGGCTCGTTGAAATAGGCTTCACCTGAGGTAAGACTTAGATTTGGCTGACAAGCAGTAACGAAAAAGAAGCCCAGCTGGACAGGGGCAGGCTGAGCTTGTATAAAGCCAGGAAGCTGAGAGCAGAAAGGGGCTACAGGAAGAGAGTCTGCAGTCACTCTTTGGGTGCAAAGTGGGGGGTAGGAGGAGACTGGAACAAAGGAGGCAAAACACCTTGGACCCCATCCCTGACACAAGGTGCTACTCAAGAGTTATAGGAAAGAAAGCCTGCGGAAGGCAGAGTAGGAAAAGGCCCAGGGAAAGACCAGCAAGGACTGAAATTGCCTAGACCTTGGCTACTAATTGTAGAGTTGCAGAGCTGGTAGTCAACATAATGGGTGAGTCTTGGTTCACCTACCAGCCATTGGAAAAGTGGCACAGGACTAACGCAAACAGTTGATCTAAGAATTTGATATCCTGGAAGGGGAAAGCTATATAGTGACCTAACCTAAGGGCTGCACTATGAAGAAAGAGCATGATGAATCCAAGAGAGGCTACAGTGTAAACAAAGGATGGGGAACCAGAACTGCTGGAGCTAATCAGCAGACACACCCACAAAGGGGTCCTGCCAGCCGTGAATGAATGCCATTACACTGCCCCTCTAGGGATTATTGCCAGATTGTGAGTTTTAGGCCTGGTTTGCGCTGCCAGCAAAATTCAGCAGCAGTCACTAGGAGTTACACAAGCGACTCCCATTGACTTCATAACTTTGGTTCTGTGTGCTGTCTTCACAGCGCTGCACCAACGGGAAACGTGTTCCCTTCAACACAGCACTACACCACCTAAGGAGATGGTTTTACTAGATCAACTTCTGGATTGGCTGAGCATGTCTTTACTGCCACTCAGTCAAACCGGATAAATCAACCTGACCATGGCAAATTTGCCGCTATTTGTGTAGATATCCTCTTGGAGAGGAAGTTGTGCATTCAGAGGAATACAAGCTACCTCACCAGAGTGTCTCTAGTCTTCACTGGAGTAGTCTCCTCTGTGCCCCTTCTGTCTTTCCTCCCTAGTCACACTATCACTGAGGGAACCAGTAATTATTGCCAGCTTTGGTGGTGAGGCTGCATAGCTCTGATCTGACTGCCCAAATTCCCCTGAACTTCAGTGGTACAACACTGACCCCTGTATTTGTAACATACCGGTTTGGCTCTCTTCACCATTTTTAGTGTATTGGAGAGTCCCAACTGGGATTTTGACTATTTCAACCCTATGTGAAAACAGCATTTTGTCTTAACTTCTGGATGGGTAGGGATCAGTGATACACAGCTCAGGTTACTGCAATAAAAAGTACATTAGTGTCCAACAAAGTACAGTTAAGGATCCTCTTCTCTTCACAGCTGGCTTCCTTCTCCCAGAAGCTTACTACTATTTCAGTAGTTGAAGCACTCGATCATCACATTGTAAGGCTGCTGAGTGGTGTATTTAAACAGAACAAAGAGAAGTTTAAGAGTTCTAAAAAGAAATATATAAGAGAGTGTCTTCATTCCCTGAGGAGAGCTCCTTTCAGCTGGAGCACTGGCTACCTGGTCCATCCACGTATACTCTGCAGGTGTTGCTATTTTCAGAAGCGTGGGGAGCATCAGTCTCTGACTCAGATTTAAAGTGAAAGAAATTAATCTTCAAGCCAAACAGCTGGCATTATTAACACCCCAGAGGCTGAGTCTAATACAGGAAACCATTTGCCAGTGAATTCTTGAAAGCAAGGGGAAGTGGAGCTGGCTTGCCCAACAATTTCTGGATTCTGAAAGGAGAGTACTTAATAAATTCCCTAAAGAAACTAAAGTATTTAGTAAAAGAAAAAAAAGCAAAACTATTCCCCAGGGCAAATTTTGGAAGCGATCCATATCCCATGAAGTCTTAAATTTCCAGAGCCTCTCTAAGTGGTAGGATGTCTATTCCTGCTGATGGCACAGGAAGCCTCAGGAGTCCCAGTGACAGAAAAATCAACAGAGCCCTCAGACGTTCTTTTGCAGCCATTCTTTTGCAGCCAATGGAACTGGCTCTTTGTCATCAATGTACTACCATTGTATCTCCTGCTTTTTAGCACTGGCTCCAGAAAGTTAATAGGAACCTGGAACTGTCCTAGAATCACAGCCTATTCCCCCTACCCCCACAATTTTCACACAGCCCCTGGACTTTTTAAGAGCTCATCTTTTATAATGTTGTCCTTATAAAAGAATTCAAGGACAGAAAAGGAAGGATCCAATGAACAATATGACAATTGACTATATGCAAGAAACCTGTTTCCAGTCTGACACTTAGAGGAGAAGGGGTTTTGTGTATAAAATGTATTAGGACATCAATTTACAAAAGAGGCCATGGAATAAAGTCATCTGACATATCCAAGCCACTTTTTGATGCACATTTATTGGAGATGGACTATAGGTATTATAATCACAGGGTAAAAAACAAAAGAACAAGGGGCAAAGATTAGCACTGATATTTTCAAAGCTTCTCAATGATTTAGCAGCCCAAGTCCCATTGCAACATGTCCTGCAATGGGCTAGTCTACATTTAAAATTCACAGTGGCATGTTGATATTGGTACAGCTGTGCCATTGTAAGAGTGCTTATGTAGCTGCAATATGTTGGTGGAAGAAAGCTCTCCCACTGACATAATAAAACCACCTAAATTAGTGGCAGTAGCAATTTCATCAGGAAAGCATCTCCCAATGACATGGCACTGTCCATGGTAGTACTTATGCTGGCAAAATTTATGTCACACAGGAGTGTTTTGGGGTTTTTTTCCCCCACTTGAAGAGTTTTGAAATTCCCTCCTTGGGTGTTAAGCAATGCCTTGCTTCCTGACCTAGCAATATTCCAATTCCATAAACTAAAAAAGTTACACAAAAATGGAGGAACATTTTCATTATGGTTTATGGAATGCCCTACAGATTTCAGAGCATCATAGCCATTCTGATTATGGACTTCACATAAGATCTCTCCAAAGGAACTTCATTTTATGAGTGCTAACTACCCTCAACTCCCATTCAGCGATTAACACCTCATAGTTTTGGACAAAAAGGTACTTTCTTTTATTTAGCAAAATAAACAAGGAGTCTGGTGGCACTTTTAAAGACTGACAAATTTCTTTATCTCATAAACTTTCAAGGGTGAAAATCCCATGAAAGCTCATGCAATAAATAAATTTGTTAGTCTTTAAAAAGGACACCAGATTTCTTGTTTGTTTTGCTGAGCTAGAATAACACAGCTACTACCCCTTTGGAACTGTTCTTCTGTTTAGTGGGTTAACTGCAAATGGCCTGTTTTTAAATGTATTGGAGACCCTCCAGCTCTCTAACTCTATGAGAAGCATTTCCTTCTGCTTGGAGACATGTGGACCAAGTGAAAATGGCAGAATGGTATGAATGTCTCCAAGTAGCTCACCGAGTCTAATTGAAGAGCAGTATCCTACAGAGGGCATAGCTCAGATTTAATTGTTGAAGCATCCTCTTCACCTCACAAGACTTGCTTGAGTTTCAGGTGCTGTCCTAAAGAAAAGAAACCAGCTAGCTCTGTGTTTTTAGAAGTTTAAAATTAATGCTTTTCAGCAGCATTTGTGGAGACCTCTCAAAATGTTCACCTGTGGATTCTCATGTCAGTTGCAGCAAATTCAAAGAGCAAGGAGTGTTTAAAAATATATACTTTTTTTTAAGCTGGAATATTTTGAAAGAGTGACTAAGCACAGTCCTGAAGATTATGAAATTTGCTTAAGTGCTAATGGGTTCATTGCTGAGTTAGAGTCTGCCGTCTTTACTGGAAATTGATTGACTGGTGCTGCAGGTCTTCACACTTGACGCTCGGATTTGACTCGAAAATTCTGCCAAGTCTTTTACTCTGAAATTTATCTTAATTAGATCTGAAAGACCTGCCACAGCAGAATAGTCACACCGATTAAAATGAAAAACAGGAGAAATTACTGATCAAATTAATCATAATGTCGGGTTACAGCTGTAGGTCTGATGTAATTTGCCACTCCAGTGAGTTACATCAGCCCAGGCACAGGAAAGAGAGCTGGCTTTACGTTGATCCATAACACCAGCCAGCTTCAGGCAGCCCATCAGGACGCTTATTCCATTCATTCCTTTTGCTTATTCTGACCTTAGTACTGCAACAAGAAACAAATAATGCAAAAAGAAATTTTTCTTTTATCTGAATGGTTGCACTGGAAAGTTGAGCTGTACGAATCTTACTTGTTACTTTTTTTCCCTTCCCCCCAACCCTTTGCTTTCATTTGAAGTAACAAACAATTGATTACATGTAGAATGAAAAATCAAAAGATCAGAGAGCATGACCTATGGCTTCAGACAGGAAAAGAGTCTTTTTAAACGCTCTGACTGGAAGCAGAGCTGTTAAACTAGGGACAAGTTTAACAAATGGATGTAACTCAGCAGATGAGAGGAGAGTCCTGGCAGATAATAGCTCAATAATCAGATCTGACATCTCACAGATCTAGATGATCCTAAGATTTATTTTTAAATCATGTATCTGCCATGTATTAGCATTGTGCTATACAATAGGTTAAAGAGAGAATCTGAGACCAGCTTCTGGTTCCACTGAAGTCAAAGGGTGAGCTATGCCATTGGACCAAGTTCTGGCTCCATCTGAACCTCTGGAAATCAGCTGATCGTCTCCCAGGAAAATATCTGTTCCCATGAGCTTTCTAGTGTCCTTGGTTTTCTCACTGCTTGAACAATTTTTAGAGCAATCTGTATTATGGTACTTCAGTATTTTTGCTTCTGGTCCTAGTCAAAAGCTGAGAGTGAAGAAATGTGCACCAATTGAAAGAAAGAAAGAAAGAAAGAAAGAAAGAAAGAAAGAAAGAAAGAAAGAAAGAAAAAGAAAGAAAGAAAAGGTGAACATCAGAAGAGTTTCAGGCCTGGCTGAGCTGTGGGTAAAGGAAATATTTACTCTGGAGGTGAATGTGGGCCTTATGAAAAGTAAAGTATTTTCAATAAGCTTCAGTCTTGACCTGCAGTGTCTCTGCAGATTGTGTTGAGGCATTATACTATGGCTAAAGTGACCATACACTTCAGTTTTACATATGATGTCCCAGGGTGCCAAAAACTTATTCAGGACACTTAAAACTTCTTGGGGTTTTGGTTTGCATTCTTAATCAGTTAACACATCTGAGGATTTTTACATTTGTTCAAGACTTAGTGCTATCATGATTAGAATTTGATATTTTTGCTCAGAACGAACAATCCAGTGAAAGAATGTTCAGTGAGATGAATAGTATTTGAAATGAAGGGAAAAGTACAGATGCTATCAAAGCTGTTATTTTCCTCAAAGTGACTGTTAGTGACACTTGTTCAGTGTTTCATGATAAACTCATGTAGAACACTAACTTGTTAGAAAAAGTCCTCCACTCTGAGAAATAGGCATGTATTGCAGTTCCATCAGAAACCGGTACTTGCAACACTGCCACACAATTTTTAAAAATGTGCTTTTGTCTTTTATGTCACTACCTCACAACCCTAAACATGTCGCCACAAAATATACCAATTTTTACTTTTGAAAACATGATCATTAGAACTGGTCAGGAATGATCTGTGCAGTGGTTTTTGATGGAAAATGCAGTTTACATACAATCAACCCTTTTCAAAGGAAATGTTACAATATTTGCCTCAGGAAAATTGAAGCAAAACTTTTGGAGGGACAGCATGGTTTGGGTTCAGCCTTGAATGAAAATATTTCAGTTGGTCAAACGAAACCAAATATTTAGTTTTGAATCAATTCAACGTGAATCTGCATCCGCATAGGGCGATACAGTGCTTCACCATTTGTGGTTCAGTTGCTTCAAGCCCCCATTCTTTCCTGTGGGTGAGATGCCTTATCTGAACTATATCTCCCATGAGACACTATGCTTTCCTCTCTGTCTGAGCTACATAATGTATCATGGGAGTTGTAGTCTGGCTGGGGACCCTGGCCCAAATGGCAGAATGATCGCATGAGACACCTGAATTACATTTCACAAGGTAAACCACCACCATTGGCAGATACGGTTTAATGTTGAACCGACGGAAAGCAAAATGTTTTGATTAGAATCAACACACTGAAATGAAACATTTCAGTTGGAGAATGTATAAATGTTTTGCTTTGATAGAAAACACTGAAACAAAGCATTCTGACATTTTCAAATTGAAATTTTCAGAACTTTTCACTTTGTGAAAACTTTTGGTAATATAACTTCCATCCCAATTTGGGATGAATAGAAATGTTGACATAGCTGAATTTCCTGTGGGATGGACATTTTGCATGTCACTTGGTTCTAATGAAAAATAATTTTATGTTTGTGACAAAAATTAGAATCTGAAGCCAAATTTCCAGAAATGAAAGACCAGGTGCATTAAACCACTGCGCCACAAAGCACTCTTTCAAAATGTTTTTGACTGTTGAAACCATTGAACTAGTAATGGGGGAGGGAAGGTAAGATTTTTTTTTAATTTTCTTTTTAAAAGACTTGCACTTAGCCCACTGTTGCAAAATCATTGCATGCTCATTACAGGGTCAGAGAAGCAGCCAGGTTCAGGAGATCCAAAGATTTTTTTAAAAAAGCAGGTGATCCAAAATACCAAAATAGTGCCTGCAGGGGCATCACACAGGGCCCATGCCCCAAATCTCACAGCCAGTGCCCTGAATGAATTTTCCCTGGCAGCACATGTGCAGTAGCATGTCTGCCTGGGAGGGTGGAGGTAAACTCTAACCCAGCCCACGAAGCCTAGCATGGGAAACCAGAGGGAAGGAGGGTTGGCGGCAGGACCCGGGCCCCTGGCATGGCGAGGATTGATCTGCGGGGGTGGGGGGGGGTCAGCTTTAGGACCCAGGCCCATGGTGTGGGGCAAGCCAGCAGCTGGCATGGCCGGGGGGAGGATGTCGGAGGCAGGATGGGGCCCGTGGCGTGGGGGGGGATTGATCTGTGGGAGGGATCAGCGGCAGGACTGGCATGGTGGGGATTGATCTGCGCGGGGGAGGGGGATGGTGGCATGATGTTTGACATGTGGGATTTGGGGGTGGGGTTTGGGGTGGGGGTGTGGCTTGGTCCTGTGCCCCAGCTCTTTTTCTTATCCAGCAACACCCCTGGGTGCCTGAAACTATGAGTCAGTAACAGCGGAGAATTTACTAGCAAAGCAAAGGACTCTGCATTTCCTTCTCCCACATGGCTCTCAGTTTACTTCTCTTTGTAGCTAACTCTTCTTCTTCTTTGTGGTCTGATCCTGCTCCTATTTAAGTCAGTTGGAGGTTTCCTGTTGCTTTTAGATGGAGCAGGAACAGACTCTTACCTCATATAATGAAATGAAAGAGCAATCTTATGGAAAAATAGCATTGTCTTTTTTTAGCTCTATCCTTCACGCAAAATATGAACTCAGTATAATCAATGTGTGCCTTTACAAAACCTGCAAAACAAATGTAAAAACCACAAAACAGCAGAAAAACTAATCCATTTTAAAATCATTGATGTTTCTTCCACCAAGAAATCTGGGGTGATAAGTATGTCTTTAGAGAAATCATTGATATTTTAAGTTTAAATTCATATATAGCAATAACATTCATGTACCCTGTGGGTCCACTCCTGCAGTTCTTGCGACGAAGGGCTCCAGGAGTGAGATTTCTGTTTCTCTGCATAGAAGATGAATTTTCTAAGTGGGGTTTCACGCGAGTCTTGTCTTCCATCAGTTGATATTTTAAAAACAAGTTTCCTATAGAACTAACTTTCTAAAACCAGTGCACACAGGGAGGCCATGTGGCCCAGAAAATAGGACATTGGTGCAGACATAAGGATACTTGGGTTGTACTTTCAATTCTGTCATTGACCTGTTGTGTGACCTCACACAACTCACTTCACTTTCTCTGCCTCTGCTTCCCCTTCTCCATTTGTCTGATCTGTTTAGACTGGAAACTCTTCTAGAGCTACGGTCTTTAACAATGGGTTTGTGCAGTGCAGTGGGGCCTTTATCTCATTTTGGTCCTTTACAGGGCTGGATTTTGGTGTTCGTAGGCCCTAGGCGCTTTCACTCCGAAATGTGCAAAAAGAGGGGTAAATGCCAATTGAATTATATCGATTGGCATGATGCAGTTTAAGCTATTCTAATGCTAAACCACATGATTTTCCTTATTTTTCCTGCTTTTTTAATATTTTCCCTCCTTCATAGGCCCTAAAAATTTCATAGGCCCTGGGCACTGTGCCTACAGTGTCTAATGGGAAATCCGGCGCTGGTCCTTTAGGTACTACTATAATACAGATTGTACTCATACTACAGAAAGCAAGAAAATTCAAGAGGAATAGTCTAGTGGGCCCAATCCTGCACCCTCTGAATTTTGTCACTACTTTCAAAGGAAAAAGAATTGTGCCCCTATTTTGTTTTCACATACGAATATGTTGAAGTTTCCGTCAACAGCTGATCAGTGTGCTGTCAGACGCTCTAATGAAAGGTTTTTTCCTAAAGTTAATTTTCCTACTCATAATACAATAACCAAATTTGCTTTAACACTTGAAAAGATCCATCCATACTAAAGAGAATCAGTTGCTTAATCCTAAAATTAAAGGTTATTGCATGCAAGAGAAAATAATTACATGCTCAAAGTATGGAAAAAATAAAACTTTTTTAATATGTAGGTATTTGTATAATTAAAGACTAATCAAGCATGAAGGCTGCTGACTAAACCAGAAAATGAGATTGTTGGCAAGCAATATTGTAATGTAAATGCCATTTTTGTTTAAGTACTAAAAAGCTGGAAGAATGATATCCTGAACAGATTAAAAGCAAACAGCATTGATAATAAATATTTATCAGATTTAAAATGCAACACATGGAGATTTTTCATGCAAGATGTTTTTACTTTGAAATATTCAGTCACTTTCCAAAGGGTTAACACCCTTACTTTAGAAATTGTTGAAAATGCAATTATCCACTAGGAAGAGCAGCAACTTTTTAGGGCTCAGTCCTGCAGGCCCTTCCCCATGGGAGTAATTCATAGGCATTTGAAGAAAATGGAACTACGTGCGTGAGTAAGGGTTTGTAAGATCAGCCCCTTGGGCTGTAAAGTCAGAAGTTCAATTGTCTTTAAGTTACTACTTTTTCAGAATCTTACCATTAATTTTTTTAAAGTTATGGAGTTCTCAGACTTAAACTCCTGTCATAGGACAGGCTCTGCCTAAAGGACTCACTAAGGGCATACTTACACTCAGAAATTATGCCAGTGTAATCCAAAACATTTGTTTTAATTAGAGAACTGTTTTAGTTAAATCTGTGTAACCTCCTGGCATGGACCCTTTTAAACTGATATAAGGGGACCACTGTCATTTAATTAAATCAATTTAGAAATCAGTTTAGTTACAGGTACTACCTAAATCTAATCCTGAAGAGAGAGAGAGAGAGGGAGAGCATAAAATATTATAGATAATTTTATAAATATAATAATAATAATATAATAGAAATAATTTTTATTCTCCCGTGGTGCAAAACAATGCAGTGCAAAGTCAAGAAAACATAGACCAATTCTGTCCCTGTGTCCACCTTTTGTCCCTTCTTTGGATAACTTTCAAAGCACCACTCAGAACATTGTTGGGTAACAGAATCAGGACCTGAGCTTTCTACAGCTGAAACCAAATCAAAGCATCTTTTGACGTCAGTCACAGTAGGATCAGGCTCCAGGGTGAGAGGATTTTACTGGATAACTGACCCTAAGCTAACGATGGCCTTTGCTTTAGAGCTACTCCTTTCTGTTTCACTAATATGAACTTTTATACATAAATTCCTGGTGTCTCAGTGCTCATTTGCCATTTAAAATGAAAATTTGCTCATCTGATTGTGACTGATAACCACAACTGCATGGGCAGTGACAAAGATGTTCAGGAAATGAGCCAGAGGGAGTTTTTGTAAAGTCACATGTAACATTCTGAAATTTTGCCTGATCTTTGTATGGCCTCACAGCAAGTAGCCATAAATCCATTGGGGTAGAGGCATCTCAGGAAATCTAAAGCCCCCAAAAGAGAAGCCCAAAGCTAGCTTTGTGAGTAGGAGGCCAGTCTTCAAAAGGGCTGGGCACTGAGGAGCTTCCACAAATTTCAGTGACAGCTGTGATGCAGGGTTGCCAACCTTGCATTTGAGTTTTTACTGATATGAAGATCTGTAACTTGGGGAGGGGGGGTTGTTTGTTTGTTTGGGTTTTTTGTTTTTGTTTTTGTTTTACTGACGTGGTAAATTTTTTTACTGACATTACTAAAAATACCATAAATAATATAATAATGTCACAGAAGTGAGCATTCAATGGCAATACTCTGTACAAAAAAATTGGACTTATGCAGTTGTTTTAGATGCAGTCAGTTGATCAGCTGGGTTCCTTGGGAATGTGAAATAATAGAAACGAAATGAAGTCATGATCAGTGTAGTTTTACAACACAAGTGGTTTTGAACAATGACAATCAATGTCAAAATACAATGTTTTATTTCTACCCAATTTTACTGACATTTTAATTTATTCATGGATTTACTAACAGTGTTAAAACTGTACATTTTTTTTACTGTCAGTAAATTTACTTATGGTTGGCTATCCATTTGGGTGAGCAACACTTTTAAAAACCAGGGGACTTGTTAAAGAATCTATATATGGATTCAGGAGTCAGAAGTTGAGGCTAGGGGGGTTTTTTTTTGTTGGTTTTTTTTTTTTTTAAATCTGGATCTTGGCTATCAATATCTCAGGGAACAGACAAATTTGGTCAAAAATTCCAAAATTAGAAGTCAGTCGAAGAGATTTATACAGTGTTTGCTTGCATTACTAAGGCCTTGACTATACACAAAAATTGTACTGTTTTATTACACCAGAATGGTACAAGCTATCTCACTCCCATATAAAGATGCAGTTATACCAGTATAAAGGTGCTTCATGCTGCTATGGCTCTTCCCATAAAACAAGTGTTGGCAACCTTTGCTGGCCCCCATGCCAGTCTGACCCCCCGCATCCTCAGCAGGTGCCAGGTGTGGGGCCAGCAGGTTCAGGGGTTGGGGCATGGGGCAGGAAGAGCCACATGCATCGGGGCCTCCTGCTGCCCCCTAGTGGCCCTGGGGGGGTTGGGGCCAGCAGGAGCCACTGTGTACCCGTGGCCTTTGCCACTTCAGGCTCCACTGGGAAGGGGCAGGAGAGGGCCAGCAGAGGAGAGCAGCCCCAGGGTCGGAAGCCCTGCATGCCGCTCTGAACAGGCGTGTGCACACATTAAAATGATTTTATTATTAGAAACCTGTACCTGAGTGACACCATAATAGCCTGTAGATTTGCTGCTGAAAATCTTTATTTAATGTATATTTCTGTTTAAGTCGTAATAACTGTGTACATAGTTTCTGAAGATTTCTGAGCATGTCAGAGGCGACACTTCACTAATCTTTAACTTTTTATGGAACACGCTTCTGGATCAAGTGCACAATACAAGACCGTTTTACTCATTATTTCTGGGAGAGAGGGTCTCATACTTTGCCAGTGGCACCACAGTGCAATGCAAATTCTTTAGAGATTGAAGCTCACACTTTCACAAGTCATTAAACAACAGTGTCTTGGACATACGTAGATCTCTCTGTGCTATTTATCCTAGGGTTCTTCAGGTCAAAAGGGAAATGGAGTCAGCAAAAAGAGAAGCGGTCACACACAGAAAGAACAATTATTCACAAAATAAAAATGGGGCAACTACCAGAAGTATCAGCATATAAATCTGATATGCCTTTGTTGAGGCCATTACTCCTGAAACAGCCATTATTAACATTATGAACTACCCACTGGATGCTTACCTATTTCATAGCAATTTTCTCTCACATAGCACCCATTAATATGGAACACCTTTGTAAATGAATTCCCACCATAATGAAATATAGAAATATTGCCTGTCTGGCATTTTGCAAACAAAATATGTATTTGGTGCACAACACCTTTGAAAATGAGACAACTTAGTGCATAAATAAAAACTTGTGAAACAGTTTGGAAAATCTAGCCTGATCATCTAACTACAATGTTTTCTTTTCTAAGCAATAAACATAAAGAATAAAATCCTGCCCCATTGACTTCTGCCCAGCCCCAGATAGATGTCAGTCAGGCCTGATGCCATCCCTCTAATGCCTCCATCTCATCTGCCAGAAACTCCCCATAAACCTTGCTTGCCCTTGGGCTCTTGACATGTGTCAATAGCCACAGCAATGGTTACGTTGCTGGGCTCCATATTCAGAACAAATGTTGCCGCCTTTGTTTTCACTGCTAACAAAGTCCTGTTAATGATTCTTGTTCAGGGTGCATTAGATTTTCTAGCTGCTCCCTTGTCGAAAGACTCAGCACTACCCTGCCTCTCAGTCTAGACATCACAAATACTATCTAGACATTTAAGCAGAAAAAGCCAGCACTTGCAGTTTCCCAATAAAACCAGAAAGCTGCTCACTGGTGAATTATGGTCCATGCAATAGGGAGCTGTTTCTTAATTTCCTTCAGGGTCCATCCTATCAAGGATAATGAGTTTAGAAGGAGACTCCTCATTAAGAAGAAAGAATAAATCAGTGCGCTTCCCAATCCAGACCTTTTTGATCTAATGAGAGGTGATGGCCTAATGGTTCTTCTGTGCTGCTCTGGGAGCCACACCAATCAAATGGCCTAACCCCCTGCCAGGAAGATTTACCCCAATAACTGTGGTTTGTCAATGACCAGTGGAAACCACAGTATTACCCGAGATATGTGGCCTGCCTACCCCACCCTACAATCCCTTGCTGTCTGGCAACCCTTTTTCTATGCTATTGATTCTTTAATCTTGGCTATAAATTAACACTTGAGGTTGCTGTCTTACTTGTTTAAATGCAAATGATCAGTTTAAAACAAAAGGGTTACAAATAGAGCTGAGTGAATAATTCACAGGGAATACTTTAGTCAAAAGAATTTAGCCTAATTTCTCTTTGAGAATTAGACACTAGCAGTTTATCATTATCTCATTTTTATCTGCTATTCTAAATTATTTGCTGAAGAATTTGTATGCTTAGTTGGCTTGTAGGTTGTTCACAAAGAGTTCATTGTGAGTGTTCCAAATTTAAGCTTGTTTGTTGCTTTTTGGTTGGACATATAGATCTTGTGGTATTGTCTGTTCCCTGACTGATGAGAGATCTTGCAATCTTAGTATTGCAGGAGCAGTAGGTTTTATGTGAGAGTGGCACCTTTTGTTTGTTTGTTTCCATTGTGCATATATCATCTCGGGTTATTTTAAGGAAATATTTTAAAGCTGACTGATGCATAGCTACAGATATGAAATACTTGTTTTATACGAATATGCTTATACCTGGCCAGAGTTTTTATAAAGAAATGGTCTCTTGTGAGGATAACGAATAATCTTTGATATATGCAGGATGATTTTGTATCAAGAATCATTTTAATAAAGCTACAGGCTGCATTTCTTCTTTAATGGTAAAGTTACAATAAATTCCAAAACAAATAAATGGCCCCTGTCTGTACACATTCTGATGCCCATATCCAATGCAGTTCAGATTTTTATGAACAGAACTTGACTTCTAAAGATTCTAGTTCTGAAAAGAATGTAAAAAAAGATGAATGATAGTTTCTGAAAATAAGGTTTTAGCCTTATTGCTTTGATAAAGATTTTCCACCCATGGCCCTTTAAATATTGAACTTAGGCTATAAAAATATCACTTCTTATTGATCACGTGGTTATTAAAGTCAGTCAAATGCTCAATTTATATGTCAAACACTTGTAATATTTCCTGTAAATATTAGAACAAAAGCAGAGGATGATAATACCATTGTGTGCAGTCACATTAGATTTATTCACCTTTTCATCACTGAGAAATAATAAAACTGTCATCAAGAATTACATTAAATTGCCAAGCATTTATCTACAGTGTCTAACTTCATTTACACTTGTCCTACATGTAGAGCATGTGTGTGTGTGTCAGTACACGTATATGAATACACCCAAATATACCATACATATGGGAGAGGTATCCCATATATAGTGTATATTCTTAGTTTTTGTTACTTCTCCCTTCCCCTATGCACAGATTTTCGTCCTTTGAAAGGCACAACCTATTTTTTGGCTCAAGGAGAACAAAGAAACATAGTACATCAACAGATATTAATAAAATGCGAAAGGCAGATTTTAAGGCATCTTCATTATGTATTGCTTCTAATGACATTCAAGAGAGCTTACGGGGAGGTCAGGGTATATATCCTTAGATCCCACAGGTTCCCCCAAGATGCCTTTCCATAACCAAATGCTTTCATATGAGTAATCGAAAGAAACCTTTAGTCAACCACTAGGGAGTCTTTACAGGCAGGCTTCGATTGGAGTCTGAGTGCAGGCCTGTGAGCAGGAGGTGTTTGTAAGCATTTCTAATGGCATTTTGATGTACATGTACAAAATGGATGTCGGAAGGATCATTGTAAAGTCCCAAACAGTGGAATATTGAGGACATTTTCAGGTGGCAGTCAGATTCTGGCTGGGTGAGCCCAGTATATTTTCTCATGTCACAGTTGATTAGGTTCACAGGGAAGTGGAAAGAGTAAAAAATTCTCTTATTACTGCAGCAATGCCATATCAGCCTCTTTTCCCTTTGAATGCAACATTAGTTTTTGTCCAGAACTCTAACTGCTTTCTACAGTTTGGGGAATTGTAAAGCAGAAACAATTTTCCCAGCTAGGCTGACCTTCACAGTAATGAGAAATGACTGGAATTTCTCTCTATTTCTCTAACATTTGAGGAGGGGGGATAGGAGGAATATGTTTGTTTTACTTCATATTATGTTGTGGGCGTCTATTTGGTACTTTGAGCCTAATTTTTTTCTATTCAGGAGATTACATGGACTGTCGCACAACCTGACCCAGTAGTCAGACTGCAAGTGTGTTGAGAAACGACAGTAATGCACTTTAAACCTTTTGTTATCACAACAGTGATGGCATTTTGTTTCAGCCATTAAACGAATGTATATTTCTCTTACAGAGGGATGGCTATTTTCATTTACTCTCCAAAACTTATTTAAGGTAGTGAGTAATGGCCTCAAGAAACTTAAAATTCATTACTAGGTTAAGATCTCATACACTCTCGTATGTCCTTGGAGGGCAAGATAGGCATGCACATTCCAAGTGTACCCGGTGAATTTGGTGCTGTCATCAACTGCTGGAGAATGATGGAACAAATCTACTTCAATAAACTGCCCATTCTCGTACAAAAGTGATGAAAAACTAAGCATAACAGGAGAAGAAATAAGTAAAGGAAACAACAGTTAGTCAACAATGTGGTATTGTAGCGGTATATTCACAGGGTGTGTTGGGAATAAGTGTGTTTCCCTTACTTTTTGCATGAGAATGGGCATTTTATTGAGACAGATCTCTGCTGTCATTTCTTAACAATTCTGAGGTCTCTCAGGCTATGTTCACACACAGGGGGTTATTTCGATACAAGTTGTTTTGAAACAACTTGTATCGAAATAATGCCTTATTTTGAAAAAACTTATTTCAAAATAACAAATAGTTATTTCAAAATAAGGGAAAAAGTGGGAAACAAAATAACATGTTCACACTGTGGGATTGCTATTTCGTTACCTGCTTCAGGGGGCAGAAGCCCCCACCTGGGCTGCCCCCAAACCCCGTCACGGGGTCAGGGGTGCCCAGCTCGAGCCCGCCACCCAGGCTGCCCCCAAACCCCGCCGCGGGGTCGGGGGAGCCCGGCTCAGCCCGCCGCTGCAGGGGCTGGGGTGAGCGCGGCCCCAGGATTCCCTGGCACCCTGCTCCTGCCGGGGGCGGGGCCAGGGATACCCCTGGCAGGAGTGGCTGCGCCGGTGAATCCCGGGGCCACACTCACCCCGGC
>ML682116.1:2152979-2189669 GCA_007922195.1 Podocnemis expansa | reverse complement strand
TCAGCACCCTGGCCAGGGTGCTGAGGTTCAAATGTTGTTTCGGAACACTTTGTTCCGAAACAACATGTTCCGATGGGATTGTTTCGAAACAATTGTTTCAAAACAACATTGTTTTGACATCAATGGGGTTTAAGTTGTTTCGCAACAAAACCGTTGTTTCAAAACAATGGAACCCGTTGTTTCAAAACAACGGTACGTTGTGTGAACATGGCATTTCTTATTTCAAAACAACCTCTGTTGTTTCGAAATAAGACTGCTGTGTGAACACACCCTCAGAGTAACCAAGAGTGGCTGGTAGGAAACTTGGGCCAGTTATAGTTTTAAATTGTCTGAAGACAACACAGAGATTGGGATCTACATTAACAGAGACTTGTGTGTTTGTATAAATTAGCATGGACGAAACAGTTCAAATTAAGCAGGCACTGGCTCAAGCCTTTGTCTGCAAATCACACTAAATTGATCCTAAACTGTGGAGGTACAAAAAATTTTGATTGTTTTCCCCTAAATTTTCCCTGAGTCTAGCTAGTCCAGCCTGGGGAAATGGAGAAATATCACATGACAAGTTGCTCCTGCCCTTTCTCCAGCCTAGGTGCAAACAGGAAGTATAAGAATTTTCACAAGACTATGAGCTCTCATGAGATTTCCAGGATAAGGAAATTCAAATAAATTGAATAAACAGCCTCGTGACTTTCAGATGCTTAAGCAAAGCTGCATACCAGGTTTGCCCATCAGTAGCTGAAATACAATAAAATATTAACGTTTGATATAAAGTGCTTTACCAGCTTTGCAGTCAATTTATATTTGAATTTGAACCATTTGTTTAAGTCGCTGTATTCAGCTACAGTTAAATTAACCAGACAGTCAGGCCAGATCGAACCATATACCAGAAAGCCTATGTACCATGGATAGCTGTGCATGCTTACCCTATTTCTGGTATGCCCTTTCCAAAAGGAATCCAAGAGTATGTCTACACTGGGGAAAGAGAGGGGAAAAAAAAAATAACCCACCACAGCAAGTCTCACAGCCCAGATCAACTGATACAGATTTGTGGGGTTGCTGCTATGGGGTTAAAAATAGCAATGTAGACATTCCTGGTTGGGCTGGAGCCCAGGCTCTGAAACCCCTTTCCCTCCCCAGGTTTTAGATCCTCAGCTCCAGCCCAAGCGAGAATGTCTGTACTGCAGTTACCATCTATATAGTGTGACTCTCAGTCAGCCAAACCAGGATCTAAGACGCAGTGCCACCACAGGGTGTTTGGTGTTTTGGTCTGTTGTGTGTAGGGTTTTTGTTGTTGTTTTTCCCCAATCACCCAAGTGTTACCAGTTTTGAAATATGAACCCAGAATTTAAACCTGTTGTTTCAACAGTTATTTAGCTATATCAGGGGTGGCCAAACACTTACGGAACTCAAGAGCCAAACAAGTTGATTATTAAACCTTTGAGAGCTGCACTGAGGTATATAGCCATATATTTTTACCTACTCCAAAATTACTAAGTTTAAAATTCATTGTTGGCATATTGTGGGGCCATGCGGGTGCCCCCAGCTATCTTCAAGACACCACGGACTTCCTGATGAAAATACGGTCCATTGGAGAACTTCCAGAAAACACCATTCTGGCCACTATGGATGTAGAAGCTCTTTACACCAACATCCCACACAAGGATGGATTACAAGCTATTAGAAGAACCATCCCAGATGATGATAAAGCGCAGCTCATGACTGAACTTTGCGACTTTGTACTCACCCACAACCACTTCAGATTTGAGGATCATTTATATCTCCAAATCAGTGGCACTGCTATGGGCACCCGCATGGCCCCACAATATGCCAACATCTTTATGGGCGACTTAGAACAACGTTTCCTCAAGTCTCATCCCGAGACACCTCTTCTTTACCTGCGCTACATCGATGACATCTTTATCATCAGGACACATGGCAGGGATGCTCTTGAAGATTTTCACAGAGATTTCAATAATTTCCACGACACCATCAAATTGAGCCTGGAACACTCCACACAGGAGATCCACTTTCTTGACACTACAGTACAAATCAGGGATAGACATATCACCACCACCCTATACCGAAAACCTACTGACCGGTATAGTTACCTACATCCTTCGAGCTTCCATCCTAAACACACCACACGATCCATTGTCTACAGCCAAGCCCTAAGATATAACCGCATCTGCTCTGATCCCTCAGACAGAGACAGACATCTTGAGGATCTCTATCAAGCATTCTTGAAACTACAGTACCCACCTGGGGAAGTAAGAAAACAAATTGACAGAGCTAGACGGGTTCCCCGAAGTCATCTACTACAGGAGAGACCCAAGAAAGAAAGCAACAGAACACCACTAGTCACCACATACAATCCTCAAGTCAGACCTCTGCAAAAGATCATTAAGGACCTACAGCTTATTCTAAAAGATGATCCCTCTCTCTCTCAAGCATTAGGAGACAGACCACTCCTTGCTTATAGGCAGCCCCCTAATCTTAAACAGATACTCACCAGCAACTACAGATCTAACAACAAGAACATTGAAGCAGGCGCACACCCTTGCAAAAAACCACGCTGCCAAGTCTGCCCACATATCTACACAACAGACACCATCATAGGTCCTAATCAAGCCTACTACTCCATCAAAGGCTCATTTACCTGCTCATCTACTAATGTGGTCTATGCCATCATGTGCAAGAAATGCCCCAACACCTTATATATTGGACAAACAGGACGATCGCTCGGTAAGAGACTGAATGAGCACAGAGCTGATATCAGAAATCAAAGAACAAAGAAACCAGTTGCTGAGCACTTCCATCTTCCTAATCACTCAATGATGGATTTGTTAACGACTGTCGTTAGAGATGTACCTGGGACATCAAGACTTCAAAGAGAAACAGCTGAACTCGAATTAATATGCAAGCTAAATTCTGTGAAAGCAGGACTCAGTTGAGACTATGGATTCTTTTCACATTACAAAGGGTAATTTGACTTCAGGCTTCCCATTCTTTAAGCCTGTAAACTGCTCTGATTTGCTGTTACTTTATGACTTGATCCTATGTTTTACACCCCCTTGCATTTAGTTTCATTCCTTTCTGTAAGTTCACCCATCTTCAAAGCATCTGAGGAAGTGGGATCTTCTCCCACAAAAGCTCATGCAAAAAATAAATCTGTTAGTCTTAAAGTGCCACACAACTGCTTGTTGGTTTTTTACATGAAAATTAGACCTATACAGTAAAAACTTAGCTGCTGCTTGATGTAGAAGACTGCAGGCTAGAGGTGAGATTTTTAAAATCCTGACTGTGCCGCACTTTTCCCCACCCTCCTGACCTCCTCCTGAACTCCTAGGCTGGGGCTGCTTTCCTAAACTGATTTGCAGACATTCTTCCAGGAGCCAGAATTTTTCATTCAAGAGCCACATGTGGCTCCTGAGCTTCAGTTTGGCCATGCTTGATCTATATGTAGGTGATACTGTCATTCACAGCTTTTTTGTAATGTGCTGACTTAAAATTCTTGGTCCTTTTTAATGAAAAATATAGGGACAGAACTTGGGCCCTCATCCCATGCACTTGTCCAGCAGTAGAAAGCAGCCATAAATCTGATAGATAGCATTGGCTATGTCTGCACTACAAAAGTTAGTTTGAATTCACAGTTGAATTAATAAGTTTGATCTTAATTAAAACTAAACCTGCCTTTAGTAGGTCAAATTAACAAAGTGCACTTATTCAACTTAAATGTTAAGTCGAATTAATGCACTTTGTTAATTCAAACTCACTGCCCTAATTTGAATTTATTTAGTTCAAATTAAGGCCTAATCCTGGTATACACTGCCCTTAGTTTGAGCTAAGAATCAAACTAAGCGCTTACGTCAAACTAAAAGCAGGTGTTACTAATATGAACTAAGCTTTTGTTCAAATCAAATCAAATCAAATCATATCATAGGGCTGGAAGGGACCTCGTGAGATCATCAAGTCCAACCCCCTGGGAACTGAACCCAGGACCTTCTGCATGTTAAGCAGAGGTGCTAGCCACTACACCATTTAGTTCGAATTAAGTTCAACCTAGTGGAAGTCTTTGGTGGATGGGGACTATATTAATTTGAATTAAGGCTCCTTAATTCGAACTAACTTGCCAGTGTAGATGCACCCCTTGAGGGTTAGTACTTCTGGGTAAAAGAATCTCAGTGTGACAAAGCTGTTAAAAAAAAAAAAAAAGCAAGGAGTCCAATGTTCCCTCTAATTACTCATAGACTGTGTGCGCAAACAATTTCTTTGTGCTCAAAAACATTTCTTTGTGAGCACCAATATTACCACTATTGAATTTTTTTGTGCACACCTTATTTTTTTGTGTGCGCAGGTTTCATGACCTGTGCGCGCGCGCACACGTGCACAGCGTAGAGGGAACAGTGAAGGAGTCCTGCGGTACTTAAAGACTAACAGTTAAAGATGTTGTAGAATCTCCTTGGTGCATGACCTTTCAGCCCCTCGTGTAGGGTATACTGCTAGAGAGGAAGGGCTCATGCCTGCCATGTCACACTACTACAGAAAGCTTCTGGAATGGCTCCTTGGGCAGCCAAGCATGAGTAAGAAGAGTCCTAAATCCCACAGCCAGGTATGAGTAAGAGGAGTCCTAAATCCCAGTCCTACCTCCTGTGAGCCACAGAACCAGAGCAACTTTCCCCCCATTTTTCCACTAGGCACAGCTGAGCCAGACTTGGAGGATCTGGGCTGTATTTAAAAAACAAAAAGCCAACACCACACTGAAATTTAAAGTGCAACATCTGGAAATGCCAAAAATTGGGGGTGATTATATTCCTCAGTAGAGGGTAAATTTTTAAAAACTGCTTCAGTGATTTAGGAGTTGATGGCCAATAAGGTCTTTAGCTTCTTAGTCAGTTAGCATCCTCCCCCCCACCCCTTTTTTAAAGCTGTTTAGACACCTACAATGCAAATAAGTGCCTTGTGGGGTTTATCAAAGCACTTATGTTCCTAACACCGAGAGAGAGAGAGAGAGAGAGAGTGGGAATTAGGCACCTCAATGCTTTTGAAACCCTCACTAAGCATTAGTCTTTAGATCTAAATATATAAATAGCTTTACAGTTCTGGCACTCAGGCACTTTTGAACATTTTGCCCAGAATCTTTTTTTGATAGTCTCTTTATCTGTAGATCTCAAAGTCATTTACAAAAGAGATAAGAATCGCATGACAATAATATCTATTGATTTTCATAGGAGCAGCTTTGGGCCGTATATGTTAACTGATCAGTCACAGAGCAAAACTTCAGGCCCATCCTCCCTTAACAGATGTTGTTCATTTAGATTTTTAAGAAGTTTTCACAAGGTGAATATATTATTTAGTGCAATGGTGGCACAAGCTAAACTTTTGAACTAGCTCAAAATATAATAATTGAGAAATTTCTGTAGCACCATTTTTCCACATGCCTTGCAATGCCCCAGTGAGTTACGCAAGTATGGTTATACCCATTCTACAGATAAGTGAATGGAGACTTGGGAGGCCCTGATCTAGTATAACATGTAAGCATGCACTGTGCTAGATCAGGTCATAAGTAACTTGACCAAGGATACACACCAACTCAGTAGCAGATATGGAAACAGAGCCATGGAAAAGCAACTCCCAGCATGACATGTTAACTTTACTTCACACTATAATTAGAATGCTTATGTTGTTAACATTGCATTAATGACACTCCACAATATTGACAACTGACTTTCTCTGACCTGTTCATTCGTTCAGAAATATCTATATGTCTATAGGATATTGATTATGATCAAGGACATGATGGAAATTGCTGGAAGTGTTTCCTTTCCATTGTTGAAGAGCACTGTGGGGGAATGTCTTGTATATTGTGTATTCGATTTTCTGTTAAACTATTTGCTCCGCCCCTATCCTCTAGCAGCTGCACATCTTTGAGACTGGATGTTGTTTGAAGGTCACAGCAGCCCATCTTCAATCAGTGCTTCACCTTACCTGTTTAGGATACTGTCTGTGGTGTTATCAGCTGGGGGAGGGGTCTTCACAGACTCAGGAATAATAGGAAAAAATACACAGGCACTCTAAAATGAATAGATGCCTCCCATATTATTAAAAAAATGTATGGACTAAGACAGATCTACAACTCACAGTGGTCCTGGCTTTTTCAGGACCTGAGAATCAGTGAAAACGAAGATTGCAGCTACACTTTGATCTGATCCTTTTCATAAAATTCCCAGTTGATTTCTCCATACAATCCTAACACATTTTGACAGACCCAAGAACAATTTGGAGTCAGCGTAGCCATACAGCGGGACATCAGTGCTAGTCAATAACTGCAGATGTGGACATTAATTTGTAAAATAAAATAAAAGGAAGATTATTCCTTTACCTACAACTTCCTAAAGGAAATGCATACAAGAAGCAACATTTTTGCCTATTTGGCATTCTGTTTTGTTCATGAGCCTCTACACCTCTTTTGATTCATATTGCTATCCATAATTAACCCTTATAAGGACTTCAGTTACATCACTAAAACTGGCCAAAGGATCTCATAGGTTTCCAAGGAGACACAGCAGTGCTGCATATTAATTCAAATATGTCTAATACTTAATATCAGTTGCAAAATTAATTGCAAAACACACTTATAGTATTTTCCTTTCTATATTTATTCCAGTCTTTTTTAGAGTCAGAGCTAAACCAAAGCCCAGAGGCCTAATTCTGATTTCACACTGGTGTAAATGAGAAATAACCCACAGAAAAGAGATATAAGAGCGTCTAAGGGGTGTGAGATGGGAATCAAGTCTCAGATCTCAATGCCTCTGAACTTTGGGAAAGTTTGTATCTGAAATGAAACTCTATGGCTAGGTCCGTCTGTAGTCTTTATTCTCTCCTCAAAATTTTGCATGGGAAAAACAGTGAGCCACAATATTACTCTGCATAGATCTATGTGCAGATGCTTATGGTGGTATTTATTAAAAAAAAAAATCACTTGTGTAGTAACAGAGGATGCGATCCCCAAAACAGGAAGAATGCTGCCCTAATTCCAGGAGGGCTAGTCCTTGCTTGAGAGGTGCATAAATAGTTCCATGCGGCCCTGAGAGGCTCTAATTTGTGTGAATGAAGTGGAGAGTTATACATTATGTTACTTTTAACATAGAAGAGGATAGGTACTCTGTCTTTAAAAATACCATCAATCTGTCCATGTCAAATGCTTTGGGACTTGAAACATACTGTGTGCATGAGTTGTTTTCTTTCTTTGGCAGCAGTGACAAATCACTGTGTTAAAAACATTACCAGGTGAGAATAAAGTGTTTTTCTAAAAAGTTGTACTTTGTCACTTAAAAATCTCTTATTAAATAATAAGCCTAGAAACATAGGAGCAAGATTTAACTTGACTTATTAAAAAAAAAGATTATGGGGAACATAAAAACCACCACAGCTTACACTACAACTAAGCCTAAGGCCCTCAGCACTCCTTAAACTCCCCATTGAGGAATTATAACTAGAAAGGTCAGCAAAGATGCCCATATCCCCACTTCACACCATGGAAAATAGATAATGGGACTAGACTGCAGCAAGGGAGTAAACATTGACTGGATCCATGTTTATAAGGATACAGTAGCCCCATCATACTGTTTAACTGTCATGAAGGGGCTGCAGATGCTAGTATTTCAGCCCTCCTTTTGGAGAATCAGGTGTGAAGTGTGTGGAGCAAGGTTCCCCTCTGCTAGTAAGTAGAGAGGGTGGATTTCATTTATGCTTGCACTCCAACCACATAAAAGCCAAAACCTCAGGCTTTAGGTGTGCTGTCTACCTATCAACCCATTTCTTTACACTTTACAGCATGTGGTAGCAAACCATGAAAATTGAGAATGATGTATAGGCATTTGAGGCAGGGCTCATTTATGGTTCCATCCTGCAAGAAGGAACTGAGTTGAGATTGACAGATTTATAGAGCCAGATAGGTACCCAGAAGTCACCTACTATGGGACAGGTCCAACAAGAAAAAAACAAGAGTGCCACTGGTCACCTACAGCCCCCAAGTAAAACTTCTCCAGAACATCATCAAAGTTCTCTAACCTGTCCTGGGAGATGATTCCCTCACTTTCTCACATTTTGGGTGTTAGGTCGATCTTTACTTATAGGCAGCCTCTTACCTTCAGCAAATACTTACCAGCAACTACACACCATACAACAGAAATTCTGAGCCAGGTACCTTTCCCTTCAACAAACGCCATTGCAACTCTGTCCTCATGTCTACTCAAGTGACAGCATCACAGAACCTAACCAAATCAGCCAGTCCATCAGGGGGCTCATTCATCTACCAATGTGATATATGCTATTGTGTGCCAGCAATGCCCCTCTGCTACACACGTGGACCACACTGGATTGTCTCTGTGCAGAAAAGTAAATGGACACAAATCATATATCAACAATGGTAACATTCAAAAGCTAGTTGGGGGACACTTCAGCCTTTCTGGACAGTCTCTAATGGACATGAAAATTACACTACTTCAGAAAAAAAAGTCAAAAACAGACTTCAGTGTGAAAATGCACAGGTAGCATTCATATGAAAACTTGACACCAAGAGACTAACAGACTGCCCCTCTGGAACTTTTTGAATTGACCTTGTGACTCACCCTTCTCTGACAGTATATATACCCTAACATCTAGCAGTGTCCATTTCATGCACCTGAGGAAGTGGGATTATGCCCACAAAAGGTTATTCATGAACAAATTTGTCTTTAAAAATATCACAAGACTCCTTGTTGTTTTTGCTGAAGTAGACTGACACAGCTACCCTTCTGGAGCTTGTCAATATGGAATGTGTTCACAACCCTACTAGCTATGTTCCCTCTAAGCTGTGCGTGTGTGTACATGCACACAGGTTGTGAAGCCCGTGCACACAACAAAATAAAGCACGCACAAAAAAATTCAACAGTAAAAATATTTTTTGTGCTGCTTTAAGAAGGCAGTTTCAAACAGTATGTTTCATATAAGGTTTTGTAATTTATAAAATCATTTCCATCATCATATCAAAATAAAATTTAGATATTGTTTGCATCATATGCTTCATTGCAGTCACAAGTTTGAACACGCTCACTGGAGTGCGCACAAATTCAGATACTGGTTCTGAAAATTTGCACAAAAAAATTTTTTTGTGCACACAAACTATGAAAAATTAGGGAGAACATTGCCTACTAGTGCTCAACAGTTGTAAAGGAACCCCCAGCAAAGCTTTCCACAGAGAAGGCATAGTGAACAGCCTTCACATACTGGTTAGTTGGAAGGCATTGACTATGATGGGGAGAAGAGATAAGATACGGCCAAGGTCTCAGTGCCTGAGTGTCAAACGCTGAATGCCAGTCACATATGTTGCAACTGGTTCTGTTGCTCCCTAGCACCAGCCAGAAGTAATGTCATCACTGAAGAGCTGCATAAAAATATCCAAAAATATGCTTTTGAATGTTTAGTCATTTCTCTTTGACTGAGTCTGCCCCCTTTTTTTTCCTGACTTTTTACAAATATTCCTGCAAATGAGTTTAGTAGCTAACTATTTTAGGTACTTAATTGGCTCACACCAACATGCCTCTCAGTCTTCAGTGCATTTATCTTAGCAATAGCTCTGTGACATTAGAAAGCTCAATTATTCCATTTTACAAAGACTATGGCTACATTCACACACAGGGGGTTATTTCGATACAAGGTGTTTTGAAACAACTCGTATTGAAATAACACCTTATTTCAAAATAAGTTAATTTGAATTAAGGAAAAAAGCTCAAAGCGAAATAGCATGTTCGGACAACAGTTATTTCAAAATGAGTCACTGTTGTTTCGAAACAACATGTTCTGACGGGATTGTTTCGAAACAATCGTTTCGAAACAACGTTGTTTCATCACCAAATGGTGTTTAAGTTGTTTCGAAACAACGCCGTTGTTTTGAAACAACAGAACCCGTTGTTTCGAAACAACGCCGTTGTTTTGAAACAACAGAACCCATTGTTTTGAAACAACGGTACGTCATGTGAACATGGCGTTTCTTATTTTGAAACAACCTCTGTTGTTTCAAAATAAGACTGCCGTGTGAACACACCCTATGTGACTTGCCAAAGGCCACATGGGAAAGTCTAGCAGAGCAGACTACTTAAACCAGGTGTCCTGTGTGCCTAGGTAGCATACTTAAAGGAATGATCTCCAGTCCAATATATTTAAAGGAAATGCTGCATGGTGTCCAAGGAAAGCAAATTTTTAATTCATGAGTATGCACAAGGGAAACCTGATTCTAAATCCTTCTAGTCAAGGAACAGCAACATACCATATAACCTAGCTGTTCAGTCAAAACAAATATAATGTTGAATCTCAACTTTTAGCAATGACCTGCTTGCTAGCACTCTACAAACCCAGGCTTAATTGCTGGAATTACTGGCGAGATGATTGTAAATGGCTAATAAATCCAAGAAACTCATGATCTGTTCAGAGACAATTCATGAAGAGAAAAAAGCAGTAAAATGCATGGAATAAATATATTTATTGCGAATTATTTACCCAGCTGTGCAAACTTAAGCATGCATAAGAGTAGAACTTTAAGGCTATGTCCACACATACATCATTATTTCGAAATAACCCATTTCAAAATGAGTTATTTCAAAATAAAACCCTTATTTTGAAATAAGTTAATTCGAATTAAGGGAAAGCCTGCTTTCGAAATAGCCATTGTTTCAAAATGGTTATTTTGAAACAAGGCCGTTTGGACATGTTGTTTTAAAACAGTTGTTTCGAAACAATGGTGTTATTTCAAAACAATGTGTTCGAACACCATTGTTTCGAACCAACCATTTTGAAACAATGGTTATTTCAATTAGATGTGAGGTTTAACAGTTTCAAAATAACGGCTGTTATTTCGAAACAACGGGTCCCGTTGTTTTGAAATAACAGTGCCTCATGTGGACATGCCACTGCTTATTTCGAAACAACCTCTGTTGTTTCAAAATAAGAAGCCTGTGTGGACATACCCTAAGAAAGTAAAGCAGCCTTAAGGACTCACCATTAAGCGAGCTGCTTCCAAAGATTCCCAGCAATACCTTGTACACAATGTACAACCACCTCCTTGTTGCCTTAGTCTGCATTTTGGTACAGCACTTCTGTGAGCTCAATAGCATGATGAACTCACTCCCTTCAGTTTGCTTCAGCTTATTGGATTGTTGGTAACATAGGCTATGTTCACACACACAGCGCTTGTTTCGAAACAAGATGTTTTGAAACAAGCCATTTTGAAATAAAGGGTTATTTCGAAACACCTTATTTTGAAACACAAAAAAGTGTTTTCGAAATAAGGGAGCAAAATAGCATGTCCACAGTATGAACATGCTATTTCGCTTGGGGAGGGGACTGCAGGCACCCGTGGGGTGAAGCACAGCTGGGTGCCTCACCCCCCTGCCTGGGCTGGCCCCAGACCCCGCGGCGGGGTTTGGGGGCAGCCCAGGCAGTGGGCTCGAGCTGGGCACCCCTGACCCCGCAGCAGGGTTCGGGGGCAGCCCTGGCGGCGAGCTGAACCGCCCTGCAGCCCCCTTTCTGGGGCTGGGGGACAGCCCTCAGCACCCTGTCCAGCGTGCTGAGGGTTCCCTGGCCAGGGTGCTGAGGGTCAAATGTTGTTTCGGAACACTTTGCTCCGAAACAACATGTTCAGACGGGATTGTTTCGAAACAATCATTTCAAAACAACGTTGTTTCGACACCAAATGGGGTTTAAGTTGTTTCGCAACAACTGTGCGTCGTGTGAACATGGCGTTTCTTATTTCGAAACAACCTCTGTTGTTTCAAAATAAGACTGCTGTGTGAACACACCCATATTTCCATGTTCAGCAAGCCTAATGGTTATACAGTGCAGCTGTTTTATAACCTTCGTCTACTTCTGCTGAAAAGAGGTCGTGCTGATGTTGATGGTCTTTTTTGTATTACAATAGTATCTAGAAACCTCAACCAGTATAAAAGTCCACTGTGCTAAACACAAAATACACACAAAATCAGAGCTTGTCCTTTCCCCAAAGCACTTAAACTCTAAATAAATGAGAGAGTAAGGAAGCATATTATTCCGAATTTACAGATGGAAAACAAAGGACTTGTCCAAATGGTGCTTGCAAAGCACACAAGAAGAGTGTGATTTCTAAAGTACACTAACAAGCCCCATGTAGGCCCTGTTGATGCATGCTAAACAGTGCTTAGTTAACACAGGCCACAGAACCATCCTGTAGAGCAGCAGTCATCAAAGTTCAGATCACGACCCAATACTGGGTCTCAGACCTTCAGGTATTGGGTTGCTGGCAGCGGAGATGGGGGGGGGGAGAAGGCTGCCTCTTGCTGGTTTGCAGCCTGTTGTAATGTACTTAAAGCGTTCAGTAGTAACAGCAGCAGACAGGATCTTCCAGGACCTTTCTTTCCAGTCTGGCATTGGCTCTCTTCTCCTTCCCCTGTCTCAGCACTTCCGTCCCATTTCTCTACCCAGTCACCCGCGCCCATTTGCAAGGAGCTCCCCCCCACACACTCCAGTCTACTGCATGCAATTTTAGAGACTTGACATACTTCCTGATTTGAAACAAGAGTATAGCATGTGGGATCACCCTCTGCATAATCCATGTAGGTGATCTCCAATTAGATGTGCAGATTTTGGAGATGCAATAGAAGCCTCAAGAGAAAGGATGAAAGCCATGAAGGATTCCCACCCCCCACAAACATACCCTGCAGCCATGGTCACTTTCAATTTTCTGGCGGTGGCTGCTTTTTTTTCGGTGAAGGGTCGCCGCATGGCAGAGGTCTGGAGCTGGATCCCAAGGAAAAAAGTTTGAGAACCACTATTGTAGAGCATGCCCGCAGGTTCTACAGAGGACAGTAAAGTACAACAGACGTGTGCTTTACAAATCACACTCCTTTGGCGTGCTTTGCCATACCATGTAGGCAGGCTCTAAGTCATGAGAGTTTGACTTCCCCAAGGTCACACAGTATGACTTTGGCAGACATGGGAGATGAATCTAGATCCCAGGCTGTGAAGGGCAAACAATCCCTTTAAGAAGTAATGTTTTTAAACTATGTTTCTTAATCACAGACACCATATTAAAATATTACAAAAATCAAAAGCCAATTTCTTCCCTTTCAGTTTGATTAATGGATTGCTCATGACCTAACAATAAAACAAGTTCTGTTTATAATATACAGAGTTGGAATCAATTTTCCAGAAAGTAATGGGAGGTTGGGAGGGGAGGGGACTACAAGGTAGATTTTGCCCTTTTTTTTTTTTGTGATAACTAGTAGATATCAAATTAATGAGTTTTAAAGGACTACGACTTGGCACAGTAGTGGGCAAGCTAGCAAAAGACTTGTATAGGTAATATAAGAGCCTTAAAGTTGGGGGGGTGCGTTTTCAGACCCTAATGCTCTGGGAAAAGCAGGAAACAGAGAGGAAAACATCCATAGTATTACCCAGAGGGGTCATCTTTTGATTGCAAATAAGCACTTGAACCCTATTTTCAAAGTGATCATTTCTAGCTAAAATAAGCTGTTTACTATGTTCTTTGGGCTATTACTGTTTGAATACTAGCTTACAAAGTTCTTGAATGGAGTCTGCATTAAAGCGATATTCAGAAGATTGTAGGATTGTTTTGTGGTTGTTCTCAAATGGAATGCAATTTCATCTGCATCTAACCGATATACTTGGTGTAATTTTGTTGCTTTGCTTTTAAGTATTATATGACCTTCTAGATAGGGAGATTATTGACCTGTCCTTAAAAAGTTTCTGATAATCAGCTATATAAATAGTAGTCCTGTTGTTAGAAAGAGTAACCATAATAGTTTAAACTCACCCGTTCCTTTTAGGAGATGAATCTCTCTCTCGCTCTCTCTCTCTCTTTTGTAAGCATGAGTAGAGCTGTAGTGGAAAGACAAAGGGATCAGGATTTTTTATGATCCATAGGGGTAGCTGTGTAAGTCTAGTTCAGGAAAACAAACAAGCAAGGAGTTCTGTGGCACTTAAAGACTAACAAATTTATTTTTTGCATGAGCTTTCATGGGAGAAAAATCCGACTTCATCAGATGCTTTGAACATCCTGATCCTATGACTTACACCGCCCTGTATTTATTCTCCTCTCATTCTGTAAGTTCCCCCATCTTCAAAGGGTCTGACAAAGTGGGATTTTCTCCCACGAAAGTGCATGCAAAAAATAAATTTATTAGTCTTTAAGTGCCACAGGATTTACTATGAGTTTCTTTCTAGTCGTGATATTGGTACTACTATATTGTAGATTTATGGAAGTACTATACTGAAAAATACCAGTGATGTCAAAGAAGATGGGCAGAAGTAGCCTTCTTAAGAATAATTTTTTAAGTTGGGTGCTGATGTTTAATTACAAATTTATTTTGGATTTAGAAGTTGAGATTTCAGACATGGATATTTAAATGAAGGATAGTAAATTGAAGTCAGTGGGACTTAAGGAAATGATTAAAGTTAAATATATGCTTATGTGCTTTCCTGAATTGAAGCCTTAGACCTTTAGGGCCTGATGCAAATCTCATCTAAGTCAGGACAGACTCACATTGATTTCCATAGGCTTTGAATCAGGCATTTCATTGTCTATTTGATGGTCCTAAATGTCAATGTGAGCATCTCAGAGGAATTTGAACATTATTTTAAAGCACTCGTATTTGAAAAGGACGTCATTATAGATTTGAAACGTAACAGTGGAAATTGCAAGGTCATGCATTTAGGGACTAATAACAAGAATTTTTCCTATAAACTGGGGACATTAGTTGGCAGTAGTATGCTGCTTGATTACAAACAAGAACTCCTTTGGCACTTTTAAAGACTAACAAATATATTTATTGCATGAGCTTTCATGAAGAAAATCCCACTTCATCAGATGCTTTGAAGATAGAGGAACTTACAGAATGAGAGGAGAATAAATGCAGGGAAGTGTAAGTCATACGGCCAGGTCAGACTGTTAACAGCACATCAAAGCAAAAGAAGGTTGAGGGGAGATACAGTTGCTCTCTGCAAATATGCCAGAGGGATAACTACCAGGGAAGGAGAGGAATTATTTAAGTTCAGCACCAATGTGGACATGAAAACAAAAGTATATGAACTGGCTCTCAGGAACATTAGACTCAAAATTAGATCCAGGTTTCTAACCATCAGAGGAGTAAAATTCTGAAATAGCCTTCCAAGTGGAGCTGTGGCAACAAAAAACCTAGCTGGCTTCAAGACTGAGCTTGATAAATTTATGGAGGGGATAGTATGATGCCTAGGTTGGCAATTGACTTATCTTTAACTAGTGAGGCTAGATATGCCAGTGACCTGGGATGGGACATTTGAGGGGATGGGTTCTGAATTATAGATAATTCTTTCTTGGGGTGTCTGGCTAGTGAGTCTTGCCCACGTGCTCAAGGTTTAACTGATCACAGTATTCAGGATCAGAAAGGAATCTTCCCTCAGGGCAGATTGGCAAAGGCTCTTGGGGGGGATTCGCTTTTCTCAGTCACATGGGACACAGCTCACATGATGATGGATTCTCTGTATCTTAAAGTTGTTAAACCATGATTTGAGGACTTTAAAATAACTCAGACATATGCTAGAGATTTATTACAGAAGTGGATGAGTGAGTTTCTGTAGCCTGCATTGTACAGAAAGTCAGATTAGGTGATCATATTGGTCCTTTCCGACCTTTTAATCGGAGTCTATGGAACTGCTCTGAAAAATGGCTCAGGATAAGCCATTGCTCAGCAAACATCTGAGAGTCATTCAGGGACAGTACCAGAACATCTGGCTTTGAAAACTTTAGCTCAGTCTCTTGCTGAGTGAACCAACAGGCTTGGTTTTGACCAGATGGGCAAAAGCCCAGGAACAGAAGAACTAAAAAACTGTGGAAGGATATAAAGGGACCTCCCTTAAGAAAGGGCTGCAGTTATTCAAGAGAACGAAACTCAGACGCAGGGACCCACTGCAGATATCCACCTTGGTTTCCATCAGGGGATGGTAGAGCTTTAGGAAAGACAGATGTATAATAAACAGTAGTTTGTTTTCAAGAAGGCTGTTTGCTCACTGTATATGTCTGCTCACAGACTCCTAGAAGGGAAGAACTGCAAGTGTCCAAATTCAGTTGGACCTGTCACAATCCAATGCACAGTACAGAGTGTGAGAGAATTGCAGAATTCTGCCTCAACATAGGTAATGACAGGAAACCTAAAAACTTCGGGGTGCATTCAGAGAAACCAGAAAGGGGGCAGACAGGCTGGGCAAGAAAAAGGATATATTGTCAAGTGATCATTTTCAATATTTTGAACTTTTTTCCTTCCATGATCAGCATGGAAAGTTGAAGTCTCAAAAATGTTCATGAATCAAAAATGCAAAAATTCAGATTGGATAATCAAAATATTTAGTTTCTGTAATTCTTAAACCTTTTGCTCAGATTTTGACATTTTTACTTTTTTTTACATTTTTACTGTAAGTTAATTATTAAATTTGAAAATAAAAAAGAACTTCAGCCTAGTTTTGAAAAATGTCAAAACAAAACGTTTGAACAACTTCAGAACTTTTATTAAACAGAAAATACATTGAAACGGATCTTTCCTTGCCAGTGGTTTTGATGAATCTGCGTTTTCTGACAAAAAGTATATTTGAAAAATTCCCAACCAGCTCTAGCAGCTAGCTTGATAGCTGTGACAAGGACTCATTGTATTTATTTTAAAGGTTACTTTTAAACAGAATGTCAACTGTAATGATGCCTTACTACATGTTTTTTTTTCTTTTCAAATGTAAAATAGCCTAGAATAATTGTCCCGCTATTTTGTAAAACCAAAAAGACCACTCATAAAAAATGTGTGTAAATTTATTCCGCATGCTTTTAAGATCACTGCATATAGAGTAAAGGTTCATCTCTTATACAATTGACATGTATATGCCTATCAATTTTTCTTCTAGATCTTCCATACAGCAGGCTAGGTATGCAGGCTGCATGATACTCAGAAAGATATCAGAAATACATGTTGGTTTTGATGTGTCCATATTTTTCTCTCATCTATCCTTGACCCAGGAGTTAGTGTTTTTATGATGTTGTGTATTGTGAGTCTGATTTAAAATAATTATTTAACAGTCATTCCTGTGCTGCTACCTCTTTCTTTATGTTCTTCCCTTAATCTTTCACCAGATGTTGATATGTTAGAATTTCTTTTATTTGTTCAGTGGTGCCTTGCATTTGTAAGTATAAGTTAAGCCCTCTAATTTTCATTCTCTTTGCTGAGATTAATCTTGATATTATATTTTTCACTTATGTTCTCCTTGGATAATGGGAACTTTCCCAAAATGTATATACAAGTTTTTGTGTTTTCTTTGCTATAGCAAATCTGCTATATTAGGTAGTGACCTCCATTCGGCTATTATTCTTTAGTTAAAATTTATAGAGCAACTTGCATTTAATACATTTTGTGAGCACTGAAAGACTTTTATTTGCCCTTGTGCATTTCTTACAAACACATGTGCATGCATGCAGACTTGCACTTCAGGGCTCAATTTTACCAGGAGCTGAGCAACTTCTGGAGATTTTGAACAGACTCAATTCCTATAAAATCAGCTGCACACAGGCACTGGCTTTCACTTTTTTTTTTTAACTTATTTATATTTTCTCTTTGTTTTTCTTTTGTTACCATCACTTTTTATTGTTCTGCTTCTTAGACATTTCTAATATAGGTTTGTTAATGTGTTCAAAGGGCAAAAGAAACACGCTCCGCCTGCCCCCTTGTATCGCATTGCAGGTATTCTGTTATATTGTTTATTCATATCTACTTACTCATATTGTTATGTTGCTAGATATATAGTCCTGGGGCCTAACTCTTATCTCACTGACACTGATGTAAGCCAGGAGGCACTGCTGTGGTGCCCCCAACCCCATACAAATTTTTACCAAACTCTTTTAACTTCTGATAAGGCAGCAATCACTCCAGCACCAGACTGTGGAGTGACTGTAGAATTTCCAGTCCTCCACAGCAGCCAGAGATGACCAAGATGTGCTGCAGAGGGGAGCTTAATAAGGTAGAAACTTCCTGATTAGGGAGTTGTTTTCTAGTTGCTCCTTAAAGCTTGGCTGTTTATTTCACTGTCCTCACTCACTCAGCACAATTTATCCCAGAACCAGTAACAGTCTTATTTCAGAACACCATCAGTGAGAGTAGGACCTAAATCCACATGCCAGAAAAGAACTTCACCTTTTCAACTTCTTCTCTCACCTCAGCTTCTCAGTCCAGCTCTGTCCACTTGGGCTCTGCTCAGTTCTGACATATGATGCCAGATTACAAATACCCCATGCTCAGATTGCTTCCTCCCACCCCACCAGCAGCAGCCTTACTTGCAATCTCCTGTGGCTTGTACAATTCCTTCCCCTATGGTGATTCCATCCTTCTGCTGCAGGATTGCTGACAGGAGGAAATACGTGAAGGATTTTATTGCCAGACCTCACGTAAACCAGGGTTCTGGATGGGTGTGGAGAGAGAGTCAGCTTCTACTGCTTGCCCATCCCCAGGTGTCGGGCATTAGGGCCAACCCCTAGAGCACATCTGCTAATCTGTAGGATGGGGACACCACACTTCCACTGAAATAAGTGGGTTTACACTTGACTAGAACCAACAAGAAACAGAATCTGCCCTTGAAAACAGTGGATTACTTACCAGTAACCATCCTTCTTCAAGATGGGCTGCTTGCATACATTCAGCATTATGTGTCTACATGCCACAGCACACGATTGGTTGGAAACTTTTTAGCCCTAACCTGTCAGAGGAGGGTTGGCAGCCAGTGCCCCCTCCAGTCACTCCTGTGGCTATACATATGGCCCCAACCCTGATCCTCCGCGGTCCCTTCTGGTCGCCAAGTCCGAGTAGTAGGGATGGTGGGAGGGTCCTGAATGTATGCGAGCAGCCCATCTCGAAGAAGGATGGTTACGGGTAAGTAACCCAGCGTTCTTCGAGCACTGCTTGCATCATTCAGTATTAGGTGACCACTAGCTGTCTTGTGGATGGTGGGCAGAGTTGGGTTTTTCCTGCCTTCAGCATGGCTGCCCCCTAAAAGCAAACTCAAGATGTGGGAAGGTGCCTGAATAGTAGGCTTCCCAGCCTTCCTAGAGGACTGTAAACCTCGATTTGTTCTGAGAGAACACTGTACAAGGGAACCAATGAGAGGTTGTGTGTCACCCTCCCTAGAAGGCTAGAAGTATTAATATGGAGCCCTCCTAAATCATTTTGTGTGCCCCCAATTGTGACTGTGGCTAAAACAAACAAGGAAAAAAAGGATGTTTCACTCTTCATCTACCCACTTCATCTAGTGATGATTGACTCTCATGTCGCAGGAGATAAAGGGGAGGATAAAACCCACCCTCTCCACACTAGAAGGGGTTTGACACTTCAGTGTGTGAGTGTCTCGGCTTGTTTGACAGATCAAAGCATTGATAGCGCAACAAGGATGGTATTTGTTGTACAATCCTGTTCAAGCAGACGTGGTCTATATGTAGCCACAGAAGTGGCTGGAGGGGGCATTGGCCACCGACCCTCCTCTGACAGGCTAGCACTAAAAGGTCGCCAACCAATCATGTGCTGTGGCACGTTGACACCTAATACTGAATGATGCGAGCAGTGCTTGAAGAAGAAAAGGAAGTCTATCCACAGAACTGACTCTGTAGGTAAAGTAGTATAGTCACCTTTCCATGCTGAACCAGAACTATCCCATTTCTGGAGGAATCATCATGACGGAAGGGAGGATATTGCAGTCTCTGTGATCCTTCAGCCCAGCTCTCTCCAGTGTGGCTACAAATCTGGGTTCCAGATGGTGCCAGTCGTAAGAAGTACTCGGAGACAGGTGATAGTTCAGCTGTTGTGGATTGGCATTTAAATTTTTCTTCTGACTTTCTGTTGATTGTAACAGCTGTATGATGAGGGTCCTTAACGAAGTAAGTAGTCTTTTCTGCATGATGAGGTGCAATGACAGGTCTATCAGCATTGTATGTTTAAAGATAATTCATTATAAAAATATAGGTTGATAAAATCAAGAAATGGTGTGTGAGAGTTCCTGGAAACATTTGAATGAACAACGAGCCAGAAGAAGTAAAAAAATTCACTCAGGGTGGGATGATTCAGTGGAAAGCTAAGGAGCTGATTTATCTTATGACAAGTGTCTGGAGTGTTAATAGTAAAATTAGTGTTTTCTGGAGAATATATTTACACTGTCAGACAACAATCTCAGAGAGAATACAAGGCTTTCATCTATTCAGGAGGTTCTGGTAGCATAAATCAGCAGAGTAAAATCAAATTAATTTATAACAAGCACCAGATCCAGATTTCTAGTACAGACTCTGAAGTCTATTGTATGTGAAATGGAGTGCAGCTTCCAATAGGCACCCTCCAGTTTTAGGAAACTACTTTGAACTCTCCCGTTGCAGTTTTTGTTACCAGGGTTGGTTGGTTTGTTTTTTTAAGTTACAGACCATCTCTTTTAGGTGACTGACTTTTGCTGATTCCTTGGGTGCAGATCCATTCATTCCCCTTTCTGTACCAACATAGACTCCATCAATGTTGTTTATATTTATTATTTGTATTCAGGTAGGGCCTAGAAGCCCCAGTCAAGATGGGGATTACTTCTACCAACCACTGTGCAGTGCTTGTTGAGGAGTGGCCCACATATAAATCTGCCCTGGAATAATGAAATTTGTAGTGTTTCAGGACTTTTTGGTATTTTGATGCAAATGTGTGTAATCAAGCACAAAAGTACAATCTAAATAGAAAAGAAAGATAAAGTCTGGTTGAACAAGCATGTTCTTATACCCATTTTATAGAATGGAAACTGAGAAGCAAAGGAATCAAGTAACCCAGACATGGTTGCATAAGTGTGGCAGATCTGGTAACTGTATCTAATTTCTAGAGCTCTGTGTAAGTGCCTTTATCACAAGACAGTCCTTCCTCTTCTCTTGTGGTGTCTGAACACAGTTCTTACAAATTCACTTTATATGCTTTGGAAACTTTTCAAATTCACACATGAGTTATTAATTTCCTAGCCATTTATTTTCCTTTTAAACTAACTTAATGAAGGCTATTGTTACCATCCCAAATGCCAGCGAGAAGAAACTTACTGCTGCAACAGGCACCAAAAAAAGATGTTTTCACCCTCAATAATATAAATTACTGAGGAATAAACTTGTAATTACTGCATAAAGTATCCTGTTTCCAAAATGATTTAATATGTATAAAGTTTTCAATTAATTTTTCAGTAGCTAAAGTTAAGGAGTCAAATTCTGGCCTGTACAATTGTGGGAACTATTCTTTTGACTTCTCTGCAGTTGCCCCTACTTACACTGATCCACAGTTCCTAGAAGGAAATCAGTTTCTAAAGTTTGTGTGTGCCATTGAATGTAAGAGTGGAGAGCAACATCTGAGTTTGGTTCCGTGAGCGCAAACCCAGAGGAACGCTGTTAAGAATTATTCTTTGTTTACATCAGTTTAAACTGAGATGAAAATCTGGCCCAGTCAGGTATTTGGAGCTGAATTTGTGGCCCCACTCTGCTCCGTCTGCCCCTTTTGTGTGGCACAGAGGGAGGTGAAATGTCCTATAAAGCCTTGGTGGGAGGTGTAAAGCAGACAGAGATGACTCCTAGAGCTGTTGGCATTGGGGCAGTAGATGGACAATGTGCAGTCTTCATCTGGTGTATGGTCCCTAGTGGCCAGAGGGAGCTTGTCTATATAGAAAATGCTGTGTCGGTCTCCATGGACTGATGCAGCAGGGTTGATTGAGCAGCTCGTGGAGACCTGCTCAATCCATCCCGGAAGTGCTGTCTGTTCAACACAATAAGTAACTTCATCCCCCAGAAAAGAGTGACACTGCATTGAATGGAGAGCATTTCCAATCAACAGTAAGGGAGAGTAAATAAACTGATGTGAGATACACTGTCTACGTTATGTAGACAGTGTATCTCCCATCAACCCAGCATGGCACTATAGACCAGGCTGGAGAGAATAAGGGAGCTATAACTGGTACCCTGACAGTCACCTATCTCTACTATGCCACTGCAATGTGGGCTCAAAAGAGTCATGCAAGAGAAACAGCTTTTAGAATGGAATAGAAGTATTAATCTATAATGTAACTTCCACTTCCATAAGGACTGCTGCTATATAGTAAAAAATTGAATCATTGACTTCCCATTAATACACACTGTAGACCAACCTGCCTATTCTTCTGAAGCTGGGACACCATAAGCATCTTGGTTTTGGGTTTTCTAATGGCCAGCATAGCTTCATGTGGTTCAGAATGAAAAGCTAATGGGTTTGCCTGTGTTACCTGCCTCTTCTTTATTTGTAGCCCCTGCCTCTATTCTTTGAACAACCATAATCACTTGCTTCTATATTTTAATCACAAAGATAGACAGACAGTGCTAATCAGGTGGGGGAACTGAAGGCAATTAAACCTGCATTTTCTGTTCAATTAAAATATACCTAAAAATAGGCCTATCTTATTTATCTAATAGGTGATTGTTTAATGCAGTTCCAGAGATCTTCCTTGCAGTTATGTTGCTGAATTTTGGGACTGGTAAAAATGGGTGCAGCTCCTTTGAAGTCAAATGAGTTGTGTCTACTTACACTACATCTAAATTTAACCAGTTCACTTCCACAGAAAACTAGAGTGAAACAATGAAATAGTTTGAGATAAAAATATTGGCCAAAGGGATTTGGAAAGGGCTCATAAAAGGTGTTATTTGCCTTACAGTGTATTCAGAATGTTACCTTGAGATTTTTCCAGGAATGTCTTTGCTCTCGGTTCAGAGAATAGAAATGGGTGCACATACTGTATTCTAAAGGAAGCCTTTTTCCTGTTGCATATACAAATAATGCTTTTCTGCAAAAGCTTGACATCATTTAGGTCTTGCTGACACAACTACTGTGGTCATTCAAGTTTTTCTATTTCAGGTTCCTAAGAATGAACTCCATATGGAAATAATGCATTTGAGCTATTTACAGATATAATGCCTCTTGCATATTTTTTCATTCTTACAGAATCTGCTTGTGCATGATCTTTTTGTGGACTAGTCTGTATGATGCTATTTGAGTCAAGGCTAAAAAACATCCAGAAGGATGTAGACTTACATAGAGAAGTCACATGGATGATGAATTATGGAGAATATGATTGTGGGCTATGTGGCAATAGTTCCATGTGAATACATGCAGTGAGAGATTCCCTGCTCATTTACACTTGTGTCAGACCAGTTACAAGTCTTGTGATGCTTGGTGTAAGTTACAGCTGCTTCCCCTGGGTCTCCGATGGGCCAGGGATGTCCATTTCCACCCCAACCCCACCTCTGGCATGAACCCCCTCCCCACCAGTGCTTGCAAAGGGGTCCACAAAGGACAGCCTTTTTCCCCTCTGCTGCAGTGCCTGTGCCAAGGGATTCATTCCCCAGCTGGAAATGCAACTTTTAGAACCCTTTATGCTGCTCCAAACCTATGCTCCAGCATAAAAGAATCCAGAGCAAGGATGATTACTTCACCCTAAGGGCCTGATTCATCCTTCTTACAGGATTATAATAACATAACTCTTTTGACTTCATTGGAATTATTTCTGATTTGTACCAACATAAGTGTGAAAAGACACTGGTCTTCCATTGGAAAAACTTCAAGTGAAACATCAGTGTAATCAGCTGATTAAAGGAACTGCCATCCTACTGTATAAAACCTGTAGTAGTCAAGGACCCTCATTCTGATCCCATTTATACCTGTGTAAAGCTAGCATAACTGTACAACTTCACTTCAGTTACTCCATATTTATTTCAGCATGAGGGAACTCAGAATTGGGGCTGAGCTGTTTAGAACTTAACATTATTTTTAGCACAAAAATCCTTTGTTTGGTAAAGCACAGGGAGTGCCTGAAGGGACCATAAATATTTTGTGAATCTGGTCAATAGATAAAAGTAGAAAATACTTAGAACATGAAGAAATTCATCTATCTACCTACTGACAGTGCCTTATGGAAGAACAAGACTCTATATACAATAGGCAATAATGTGGGATTTAATGAAAAAGTTACAGCTCTTCAGGTTGTTAGCTGCTGCTGCTGCTGCTGCTGCTGCAGAAAAAGAGGGTAGGTAGTTTTGCCCACATAGCAGAATATACTGGGTGAATGTCTGTGAGTATAGCTTCTCTGGTAATGTACATAGCTGCCTGAAATTATTATAAATGATTATTATATTTTCATCTATCCATGCTGTCAACCATTTAGAAATACTGAATAACTCATGTTACTTTAGAATTGCTGACATTGTGTTCAACACCATACAAGAAAAGGAGACGAGCATGTATTTTGCCATGACTTATACCTTTAAGAACGCACAAAATAGTAATTTACTCTTGGGCTGAAATCATTAGAGTTGAAATGTTTCCAGTCGCCTGAACAAATTATAATCAGAAGGTGGTACTAGAACAAGCCTCATCTTTAGACCATAATCCTGCAAAGATTTATGCACAAGCTTAACTTTAAGCAGTCTTTGCAGGACATTGGCCTTAGATTGTAAGATTCTTGGACCAGGAACTTTATAGCAAATTTTCTACAACTTACCCTTGTCTGTCCTAACTTCTGCACGGCTAACAGCAGCTCTCCTTTGCGTCAGGTGATTGAGGCCTGCGCTTTTGGAGTGAGAGGATCTCAGCTTTATCTGATTTGTTTTGGTGAAGTTAGATGTGTAGAACAGTGTTAATAGCTAAGTCCTAGATTGCAACAGTTGCCCTATGTACCTTGAGAGCTGTATTTCCATTTTTAATTGGCAACTTTTATACTGTATGTGTTACCAGATCATTAGAGGATATTTTAAATTTTTACAAATGTAAAGACTATGAGGTTTCATATACAGCTTTGAAATTAATATGGCAACCCCACACCCTTATGAATGCTGATTTAATGCTGTCTTTATGCAAGGAGAATTGCCAGAAAGCAGGAGAGAGAAAGAAGATCAGAAGAAAGGAATAAAATGGAGGTAAGCCCCAGGAGAAACAGTGAATGAAAAAAAGAATGCAATTCTTAGAGACATACAGGATATAGATATGATTGTGCAAAAAATATTAAGCTTCTAGGAATACTGATAGAATTAGAATAGCTGGTAAACTGTGTTCTCTGCACCTCTCAAAAACCCATTACCAGAACTCCACCTGGAATTATCTTGCTGTTAAGGGATGAAACTGAGCCAGCCCCAACCCCATGCAGCATGCCTAATAGAGCCCTGACAGTGCTGAATCTGTGTCAGGACCTACAGCTCATTTTGGCAGCAGGTTGCTTGTGGACACTAAATCAGATGGAAGTGACTGAGAAGGAGGGTTCTCTGCAGAGACGTTTTGTATGTGGCTCTATTACAGCATTAACCCTTCTGCATTTCTTTGTCTGTTGGAAATTGTGGTGGGGAAGTTTGTTGTAATGATAGACACACAGTTGGGTCCAGTATATGTGTAGCTTTGCGTGTTGAGATTTCTTTTGGTGAGGATAATGTATTCTTCCATGTATGGGTGCAGAAACTGTGTGTTTTCTGCATAATTACTCTTGTCTCTAAATAGAGAATGTTAATATACTCCCCAGTATGTGTACACTCTGGTATTCTTAGAGACAAATTAAGGCTTTTAGGGGTGGTGGCGGAGGATGTTGATGTATTTAAAAGGCAGTGTCTGGGGACATTATGCTTGCACAAAGAAGATGCAATCATGTAATTACTTCGTTGATATTTGGAGAGGAGAGCATGCTCATAGTCCTTCATTGCTCCATCTTTGGAAAAAAAGAAACAGAGTTCCTCAGGTCTTTATCCAATATATTGGAGGCTAAGATAGGTTCTCTACCCCTCCCTCCCTGGACAGCCTTGGCAGAGTTAAGTTCCCTCCCTTCCAGCACATAAGTAATGCCAATGGCAGACTTCTTAATGAGAATTTCCAAAGGGGCAGCTGTGTTAGTCTAATCCAGCCAAAACAAAAAACAAAAAAACCCACACACCAAGGAGTCATGTGGCACTTAAAGACAGATTTATTTTTCAAATGAGTTTTCATGGGAGAAAATCCCACTTCTTCAGATTTTTTGAAGATGGGGGAACTTACAGAATGGAATGAAAATAAATGCAGGGGAGTGTAAAACATAGGATTAAGTCATACAGTAACAGCAAATCAGAGCAGTTGTTTAGGTTCAAACCCTGGGAAGCCTGAAGTCAAATTACCTTTTGTAATGGGAAAAGAACCCATAGAATTGATTTAATCCTGCTTTCACACAGTTTAATTTGCACATTTTTTGTGTTTTGTGATTTCTGATGTCAGTTTTGTGTTCATTTGATTTAATGAACACAAATCTGACATCAGAAATCACAAAACAAAAAAACCAAATGCTGAGTACTTCCATCTTTCTAATCACTCTGTAAATGATTTGCTAATGACTGTACTCAGAGATGTCAATGGGGCATCAAGACTTCAAAGTGAAACAGCTAAACTGGAATTAATATGCAAATTAAATTGTGTGAAAGTAGGATTGAATCAATTCTATGGATTTTTTTCCCATTACAAAAGGTAATTTGACTTCAGCCTTCCCAGGGTTTGAACCTAAACAACTGCTCTGATTTGCTGTTACTGTATGACTTGATCCTGTGTTTTACACCCCCTTGTATTTACATTCATTCCATTCTGTAAGTTCCCCCATCTTCAAAGCATCTGACGAAGTGGGATTTTCTCCCAAGAAAGCTCATGCGAAAAATAAATCTGTTAGTCTGTAAGTGCCAGACGACTCCTTGGGTTTTTTTCTTCATGAGAGTATTACTTAGGGAAGGACTACACAGCATCTTTTCCTTTTCCCCTACCTTCACACAGGTCACAGGTTCTTCAGTAGCCACAGATTGGCTATTATCTGTGTTTAATCAAACTATGATTTTTATACACAAGGCTTTTGGCAAACCCTGCGTGCCAGCTTTGTTTTGTGTAGGTTCATGCCTCTCAAGTTTTGTTATCAATTTGGAGGTTTGAATGAAGCCAAAAATTCAAAGCAAAACATAGCAGAAACAGTTGTAGCTAGTTTTACACTTAAGTTGCATGTGCTTTCTGCTCAAAGCCAGAATTTAGAGAGAGGCCATTTCAAGATTTTGACACCAAGTAATGATTTGATTTAATTTTGCTCCTGAGCAGTATATCTTGTGGCCAGCAGCTTAGCACCAGAGAAAATATTTAGTCACAGAGGTTGAGCTGAAGTTTCCAGAAGGATCTGCACCAGATCCAAAACAGTCACCAGCTTTCAGGAAGTAAGGATCCAGTATCAGCTCTGAACTTTATAGTTGCCCCCTATCTTTACATGCAGTTGACCTGAGGGCACTCAAAACTCAACCCTAGTGTGCTTGAATCTTGTCTTGGTTTTTGCATAAAGTATGTGAATTTTGGTGAACCTGAATTTGAGGCTGAAGTCAGATAAAAGGCGTACATTCCCCACAGCTCTAATGTTAGAGTCTGATGTTGCTCCTTCCTGTTGATGTCATCAGAAGTTTTCCCATCGGCTTATATGGTGGCAGGTCCATTATGTGATATTATTAAGTTACAAATGTTATGTTCCACAAGTCGAAATCACAGCAAAGATTTTATCACAACAAACATTTATAATCTTAAATAGGGCTTTGTCTGTCTTTCCTGTAGATTTCATTTATATGGGTATATCCATATAAATTAAATGCAAGTTCTGTCACTCACACATGCACAAGCATGCATGCAAAGGAGAGAGGAATCTGGCATTCTCTATAATATTCTGCATTGTGAACTAGTCTTCAATTACATAGTGCTCTGTGTGTGTGTGTGTGTGTGTGTGTGTGTGTGTGTGTTTAAATAATGTTTACTAATGTATTGTATCACAAGGCAAAACATTTCAGAAAGAATTACCCAAATATCTAGACATAAAGGATGACATTTGCTCAGCGTGGCCTCTATTTGCATCCACATAGGTTTTGGCACATTATCATTTGTGCCTGTAAATGATCAAATTTACATGTGCACATCCCATTTGTGCATTTAAATTAAAGGCAAATAGATTATTTAGATTAAAGGGATTAATTTGTTGTGTCTCTTGTGTGACACATTTCTATAGCCAGATTGCTGAAACTCAATTGCCAGCCTCTTATCCAAGAGGACAGATGGCAATTTCCTTTTGATAAGGGTTCAGGTTTTTTTGGTAACAAGGAAGCCTGTAGTAACCATTTTTCTTGAGTAGAAAGCATCTTTCAGAAGCTTGATAAATCATTGTAAAATAGACCAGCATAGGAATCAAGGATCTGTAATAAGTTGAATTCAAGTGATTCTATCCTCTTCAGAAAATTTAGGAGATCCCCTTAGCATATGTTCCTTCAGAGAAGTATAGAATTGTGGTACAAACCTTGGCAGTACACACCAGAGTAAGTAAGTAGTCATTCATTGCAATAAGTGGAATTACACTGATCTATGTCCCCATCAGTCAGGGAAGAAGCAAACTTCTCATGTTTGTAGTAAGTTTGTGACACACATAAGGGGAAAATTTGGTTTTGAAGGGAGTGATTAAACTTAAAGGGCCAAATCCTTGACTGGTGTCAATGAATGTAGTTCCATTGCCATAAATGGAGCCACCTCAGTTTACTCCTTCTGAGGGCCTTGCCTGTAAGGAGTTAATAAATGTGGACATTAAAGAGCTTACAGTATTGGAGGTAGGTGCCCAATGCTGTCATTTTAAGTCATTCTGTCAGCTACTATTAATAACTGCTTTTTTGATCATTGTTGTTTCCAGTATCCACATAGCTACATGATGATATATATTTTACTTCCTTTTCTAATTCTAATGTTTCCCCCTTTTCTGTTTGTCAGACATCTAAGGCCCAGTCCTGAGAGTGTACAAGGACCCTTAGCTCCCACTGACTTCCTCTTGCAGGACTGGATTTAAATAGTCTTCCTCTTCCCAAACCCCTTCCTCCTCTTTGTCTTCTATGTTAATAGAATAGAGATCAGCATGACTGGAATGGCTTTCATTCACTTCCCTGTTTATGCACTATCATCTTTATAAGTCATATCTATAATAGGGTGCCGAGCTCAGGAAATGGTGCCTGTTGTTTAACTGCTTTGCTGTTGATACCACATACACAGCTTTTTTTGACAGTATAAACTCAAGTTGTAAATTTTGGATTATGGTTCCAATTTGTTCACGAGCACCTTGTTTATAAAGCTACTTTGGGAATTTTTAAGGCATACTCCAATGGTCATGCTGCATAAGTGATATCAGGATGCACATTAGAGCTGTGTTCTCCTCAGCACCTCAGGTCGTGTCGCTTTGCATTGAATCAAGTCATGTCACATCAGCAATACCTTTATCATTACTTATTCCTGATAGGAAATTCAGCATAGATTTAGACAGCAAATATCTCAGCCACAATAATTGTATATAATGAGCAGATTAAGTGTCTGTGAGAACCAGATACTTTAAATGTCCTTAGCAAGGTTGTGTCTTCAGATATTTCAAAATACATATTTCTACCATTTATGTTGTTGTATGCGTGAATGTGTATTTACATATAAATATTTTATAGATTCATGCATGTGTTTAAATGTCTGTTTTGCCTGTACAGAATTGTCACTGTCTACAGTAACTTGTAAATACAAATTCATACAATGTTTAAGTGTATATGTATTCCTTGATGGACCTTAGTAGTATAGATATATAGTATAGTTATAGGCCTGTCATGTAAATCTTCATTCAGATATTTTTAAAGTAACAAATGTTGGCAGACTTTCAGATTTGAGGAGAAAAAAGGGTTTGATTCCAACATTTATTTAGCAAGGACTAATTTTCAAAGAGTAGTGCAAGATTCAATTGAATGGCAACCTTTTCATTCGGTAGTCTTTCCCACTGTTCATTTAGAAACATAAAATGTTGTCATTACTCCCCTACACAAAAATTAAAGAAAGGAATTTTTTAAAAAAATAAAAATAAAAATAGCTTCCACTGACTTTTCTAGAACCTAAAATATACAGGCATCCCAAGTAACTAGACTAGGCTAGATTATTTTAATTTACATTTGTCATATTTTATTGAATTAATTAGATTTGCATATTGTGTTCCTCAATTTTCTTTTGAATTCATTTGGCTTTCTGTATATACAGCTCCTCTGAAAATGAGGCCCCTTTCATTTAGGAGCCTAAAGTTGAAGTAAGCTTTGGCACCCTAGTGAAAAATTTGGGATCGTAAATCTCTATATAAATGATAAATGTTGATATTATTTATTATTACAATATTTTATTTGGAGCCCATCCCTGTGACTGTGAGGTACCTTACAAGGATTAAGTGGATTTAGCATCTTCATGAGATTCTATAGGGATTTTAGGTTTTATGTGGGGTCAGGTTGCAATGTACTGCTGCCACATATATAAAAAACTATATAAATATGTGGTCCAGTCACATATTTGGGAAAAAAGACAATGGAAGTCACACAATGTCAAAAGAAGTGGCAGCTGCTCAGCACCTCTGCAAATCAGGTCACTTTTATTTAAGAGCCTCTGGAATAAGCATGAGCAAGCTTTCCAGCCCAGAATGAGACACTTGAGCCAGCAGTGTTCTCAAGATGTTCTTTTTCCTAGGCTTTAAAAATTTTGTCCTACACATTTAAACTATTTGAGGATATATGAATAATGTTGCATCTATCAATTTGTTATTATTAAAGATATACTCATTAGTAAAGCAGTGATGATATGGATAATAACAATAATGAAGTTAACAGTAGGCTTTCGAGAAAATGCGATGAGAACCCTAATACAAACTCTTACCAGTAATCTGTTCTGTAACTCTTCAATCCTGATCAAACCCTGTCTTACATTCTTTTCCTAGAAAAAACCTGGAAACAGGTGAATCTTTCACTGTGTTCTTAAGGTCCCAAAAAAATTCTGAGCCCGGGCATAAAATGGAAATGGCCCACAGTCAAAGGCATCATTGAAATAAACTAGTGATGAACTTGAGCCAGAATTTCAGTTCTACAGTCAAACTTCTTGACAGTACAGATTAACAGGTAGGAACCTGCCACAAGGTTCTTACTGAGCGTCATTTCTGAACACTTCCCCAACTCGGGGGCTGTTCAGAGCCAGGATTTGGCTGGGTACCAAATCTCTAATATAGCAGGGATTGTTTATTTTAAATAAAACCCTGTTACTGGTTGGATGTTTTGTTGCATGAAACACATTGCTGATAAAATTGCACATGAAAGTATCAGATTAAGGTTACTTCACCAGCTATCAGGTGCATGAAGTTTGTACACTAATTTCAACTTTAGGCAGTGGCCAGCAATGTGAGAGTTTAAAAAGCCTCTCACACAAACAGACATGTTTTTGTAGAATAACCATTCGAACTGTTACTTTATAATATGTTACATTCAGCATTCATGTAAGTGAAGTCTCCTCTCTTTCCCCTTTTCTACAAATACATTGAAAAATGCACATGTCTTTATTCACCTCTTCCACTGTTATTACATAAAGTGGTCAAATGTTAAAGTTGTACTAATTCAGGCCTAGTTTTTGATACTATGCCTTGGTATCCTGAAATGTCTTGGCTTTTCATTTAATCAGTCAAGCCATTTGCTTTCTTCTTAATATTTGTTAAAGAGGTATTGCTTAGCAGAATTCCATCTTTGTTTGCCAGTCCCTTGGAATGAGTATTCAATATAACAAACACTTTGGAGAGAAAAGTGAAATGAGTGTACATTTTATCCAGGGCCATTCCGCCCATAGAGGCGACCTAGGAGGTCACCAGGGATGCCAGGGGCCAGGCTGGGGCTTGGGCTGGGGCCAGCGAGCTTCCTGCCCTGCTGCTCTGGCATCTGGCTACAGGCAGGGAGTTGACCCCAGCCCGGGGAGCAAAGCTGCCACTGCAATTTGGCCCAGCAGCCTGCATGGTGCCCACCCACCACCTGGCCAGGCTTGGGTAGGGGATTTTGGGGGTGCCCCAGTCTAGCATGGCCTGGGCCACCGGGGGGGGGTGTGTGCCAAAATCTCAGGTGCCTAGGGCACCAAAATACCTTGGGCTGGCCCTGATTTATTTTGCTCAGAATAAACATGAACTTTTGTCCAGTTTTTCCAGATAAATTCATTCAGATACTACATTTAGGCTGGGAAAAATACTCCTTTCTAAGAAATAGGCACATGTTGCAATGAGTAAAAGCCAGTGATAGTAATACCAACAACACATTTTTAAAAGTGCACTTTTTTAATGAGTGTTTCCAAACCCTACAAAATGTCACTTCAGAAGGGTCCCAGTATTTTATTTTGAAATTATGGTTTACCATCTTAATTTTACAGCATACTTTTCATAATGTAGTTCCATTTACACCAGTGACTCATTTGCAGTGGTGAAAGAGTGAGCTCAGAATCAGATCTGTGGACTTGCTGTTTCTGTGAGGTTAGATTCGGGACACTGGGAAAATGTATTGAAGCAACTCAAGACACTTCAGAGTTCCTCCTCATAAGGACTTCAAGATAATTTCATTAACAGACACTGAGGCACTCTTGAGGAGTTAGGCCTGTCATTTTAAAGTAAGATCTCTGTGACCTGCTGCTGCTTTGAGTGGAAGCAGAAACTCAGGTACTGCAAGTGACAGCTCTAAAGAGCCTCAGCATTCTAAATTAAATCGCTATTTAAAAACTGAAACTAATTCTAAGAGTCCTTTAATGGGATCTTTCATAATATATTTCCATCAATAAGTGCTGATAAATACTACAGCCTGCGTTCAGAAACAGAAGAAATCTCTCAAACCAGAGTTGGAAGAGGCTAATGTGTGTTATTTTAATGGCAGAGCAAGGTCTGAGATGTCTGAGGTGTTATCCTGTTTTCCAAATAATTAGGAGAAACTTGATTCCTCCATCTCCTATTTGCATCGAAGTTTAGAAGGCATCAGCTTGTGAAAGTTTACATTTCCCATCAATAATAAGCAACATCCTCAGAAAAAATATTCAAAGGAAAATCTATTTCTTTAATTTAATTAAGGGGCAGATTAGGATATTCTTGTTCATATTTAATAATACCTTTTGAAGTCTGGCCCCAAAATAGACTTTCCATCTTGTGAAAAAGTGAGGCTTTCAAATTTGTTGTCATTCCCATCAAGACAAAACAAGAAAACTTTTGAAATGTTTCACAAAAATCAAAAGCAAGATCCATACTAGAATAGCCAACTGATTAAGGTATTCCCTTGAGAATGTGGGAGACCCTGATGCAAGTCCCAGCTCTTTCTGATTTGGAGCATGAACTTTCTCCCACATCCCAGGAAAGTAACTCAAACTTTGGGGGAGCATGCACACACCTCTTCCCATATCCATTCCCATGACACCTAGGGCTGGAATATTCTGTTATTGGAGCAGCTATACTTCATAACAATCGAAGACATGAAGTACAATAGAATAATGCACCTGTTTCATTTTGTTTTACCTTCCTCAAGAATCCATCTCAATAATTGTGCCTGCCCTGTAGTTAGTGGTGTGGTAATGGAGGAGATGTCAGATAAGTAAGAGGGGGAAGCATGATAGAGAACAATTTCACAGATTTGTGTGCAAATGCTGAATCTAGCTCACAGAATTTATATCTGTAATATTTGATCTGAAAATAAAACAAAAGCTAATTCCAGATATCACAAATGAGTTTCCAGTCCTGTACAGCAGGACAATAATAAATAAAAACAGTTATACCTTGGAGTAAGGTTTCATTTTTAAGCAGGTTAATAAATGGTTAATAGATGTTTTTAAGAATGTTACAGATATGAGTAGCATGTGTTATAGTTATTTGGGACCATATCAGTAGATGGTGTTAGTGATGGTTATAATTCATGGTAGATTTGTTTGTTGGACTCGATAAAAATCTATAACAACTTTTTGTTCATTTATTAAAACATCTACTAATCATTTATTACCCTTCATAAACTATTTGTAAATGGAACCTTGCTATAAAGTGTGCTTACATGGGTGCCAGCCCTCTATAAAGTGAAAACTAAAAAGAAAAGAATAAAGCTTAGCGGTAGCACTGGGCAGAAAAGAATGACACTGTTTTGAGAAACATTTTAGAATTTTGGGGGAGAAAATATATTAGCATTTCAAAATTTTCTGAAAAAATTAACTGAGCCTAGCAATGATAAAATCAACCAAACAACAAAAAAGTCCATTAGACTCATTCTTTCCAATTCTAAACTATAGAAACATTTTGCTCTATCCACATATACCTGCCCCAGTTAACTTCATTGAGTACTGCATGGACAGAACTTGGCACTTATGTAGTGACTATTCAATGTAAATCACTGAGGAAGAAAGTGGCCACATTGAAAGGGATGGGTTTGAGAAGCAGTCTTCAATGGTGCAGGTATAATTTTGAACCTGCAAGTAATTGCACTAGATATTTTCTGTGCACAATTAAAAGTGATCACAGATGATAACCTTTACACATCTGTCTGAGGCACAAGAATACAACCTATCCAATCTTTTATGTTTCTTTCTTTTTTGCCTGAAGGAGTATAATGCCATCTGAGTTTCTTCCCTCTTGGTGCAGAGTAAACTAATACGAAATAAAAAAAAACAACAAGCAGTTGTGTGGCACTTTAGGACTAACAGATTTATTTTTTGCATGAGCTTTCGTGGGAGAAGATCCCACTTCCTCAGATGCTTCGAAGATGGGTGAACTTACAGAAAGGAATGAAACTAAATGCAAGGGGGGTAAAACATAGGATCAGGTCATAAAGTAACAGCAAATCAGAGCAGTTTACAGGCTCAAACCATGGGAAGCCTGAAATCAAATTACCCTTTGTAATGGGAAAAGAACCCATAGTCTCGACTGAGTCCTGCTTTCACAGAATTTAGCTTGCATATTAATTCGAGTTCAGCTGTTTCTCTTTGAAGTCTTGATGTCCCAGGTACATCTCTAACGACAGTCGTTAACAAATCCATCATTGAGTGATTAGGAAGATGGAAGTGCTCAGCAACTGGTTTCTTTGTTCTTTGATTTCTGATATCAGCTCTGTGCTCATTTAGTCTCTTACAGAGCGACCTCCTTCTCTTCTTATAGAGTACACCTCACCACAGTGTATCACAATCTTTAATGTCTTTCACGATGGTCCTGTGAGGTAGAGAAGTGCTATAGTCCCTGCTATTCAGAGGCGGATTAACGTACTGAGGAGGTGAATGACCTGCTCAAGTCTGTGGCAGAGCAAGAAACAACGTGGGTGTCCCAATTTTTGGGCTAACACTCAAACTATCCTTTCGTCTGCATTCAGAGATGCATCTCTCTGAGGACTACTTTCTAGCTACAGGGTTGCTGCCCCAAGAAAAGGGTTGGGACCTGAGTCCCACCCCCTGTCATGCTGGCCCCACCCCCTGTCCTCAGTTCAGCCTCTGGGCTCAGTCCAGCCCCAGAGCCCCAGACAGGGGCTGAATCGGGCTTTTGCTGCTGCTGGCTGGCAGCCTGGCCCCAGATCGCCAGCCAGGATCAGGGCCAGTGCTGGATCCTGCTGCTGTGCCCAGCCCCGAGTCCCCAGCCAGGGTCAGGGCTGGCGCCAGATCCTACCACTGCTGGTGGCCCTGGGCCCTGGTGCTGGGTCTCAGGGCTTGTGCCCTGTGCCAGTGGCACCACAGCTTTCTAGTCCAGGGGTTGACAACCTGGGGCATGTGTGCCAAAAGTAGCATGTGTGCTGATTTTGAGCAGCACACAGCATCCTTTCCCTGCTGCCCCTGCCGCTGGAAGGGGGACCTCAGATATGTGACTGCTGCCAACATGCCACCGGGAAAGTGCTGCAGACCCAATTCACATCACCAGTGTACCACTCAGATGGCCCCCCTCTCTGGCACTGATAGTGCCGCTGGCTCGTGGGTGGGGGGTTGCAGGTCTGGGCACAACACTTCATAAAGGATGCCAACGCCTGTTCTAGTCTCTTGTACCTGTCCATTTCTCCAACCATTCTTCATTATCAGAGTGTTCCCTATCACTTCTGACTTGCTTTATACAACCAGTACCAATCTCGTATAAGATATCTGAATCCCTAAGTGGGATACTTTCCTCTGTATTACACATCTATTTGCTCTTTTATAAACCCCAAGTGTTGATTAGCATATCTTTGTGTTGGATTTGGCCATCCTTTAGAGATGACAATGTGAAAATGGTCCATCAGTGAAAATGTTTAAAAATATGTGCTATGCTGTATATAATTATGGCAGAAGGAAGTGAAGTATGCAGACAGATGGAGAATTGTACATGAACCATGGAATTAATTATTCACAGGCAACAAATAATAACTATATCAACACATTTCCCGTGGTTTTGCAAGTAGAAATCTGTGGAGATTGTTATACATTTTCAGTTGACATCCATTTAACTTAATCATAGGGTGAAGTTCCAGGCTATGATTTGTGTTTGTGTTGATACACATTCCTTGACTGTATAAACCAGTAGAAGCAGTAGGTTTTTCTCATGCTTGAGTACAGTAGTTAAATACAAGTCGAGCTGAAGTATTACCAAGCAAAAAGTTATTTTTTTCCTATCTAATTGTCCAAACTAAAGGTCTTACCCCCTTTAAAGGTCTTATTCTCTTTAAAGTCAGAGGCTGAATTTTCACTCACTTCACACACACACACACACACACACACACACACACACACACACACACAC
>ML682116.1:2138291-2152969 GCA_007922195.1 Podocnemis expansa | reverse complement strand
ACACACACACACACACACACACACACACACACACACACACACACACAAGCAAGCATAGAGTGCCTAGATCTAAGCCTTTCTTAGGCAGCTAAGAAAGAGATACAGGCATAACTCCAAAAGGTAAGAAAGCTGTGTTCTTCAGGACAATGGAATTTCCTCTGAGACTTTTAGATGTGTTCCTTGTCAAAGGGACCTTTGAAGAAGCGCTTAAACTCTAGGGATTAATTGAAGTATTCCCCTATGTTAGTACTGTAGCATTTGTATATATTCATTTTGCACTGTGTTTTTGTGTGGTTTTATGCTCATCAGTGGTTTCACCATGAGCTTTTTTTTTCTTTTTTTTCAGCTGGTTAATAATCCACTAGCAAGTCAAGCAGCAGCGGCTGCAGCAGCAGCAGCCATGGGCTCAATAGCAAGCTCGCAGGCCTTTGGCAATGCACTCTCCAGTCTTCAGGGGGTCACAGGTCAACTAGTCACTAATGCACAAGGACAGGTGAGTGGAAGATGGAGAAAACAGTGAATTCTTGTGGCAGATTGATCTGTGGATAAAAATGAATTTCTTTTGCAGGACAGCCATTTGTAAGTGCACACACTGAGAGTAAATAAATAATGTTTACCAGAAAAGGTAAGAAATAGAAATGTTTAGGACTCAGGGGAAGTTAGAATGGGGGATGTGTTTTTTAAACTGGAAACAGTTCAGCTTTAGCTCTTGTAATACAACCTCAGGAAGAGATTACAAGAACATAACAATGTGGAATTTTAAGTGTGATGATTGTTAATGAGTCTCACTTTGCTAATTCAGGGACCCGAAAAGCAGCCTCTCTCCATTTCTAAGATTCAATAACAGAAAACAAGCTGAAATCTTATACTATTAAGACTGCTTTATTTTTATAAATTACAAACTAAGATAATTTATAAATTTTTTAGATATTGAAAAGGGAAGTTATATCATATGCTTATTTGCAGAGTTACTTATTTGTCTTAACTGAAGCTGATATCATTCTGATCCTACTATAGACCCCAATTTAGAAAGTTATGCACCTAGCATTAAGCACATAAGTAATCCCATTGCCTTCCTCTTCTTACATGCCTTCCCAAATCATGGCTATTGAGTGACTTTCTTCCATCATCTATCAGTAATAAAAATAACATGACTCTTTGTTTCACTGCAAATAGTAATATAATAGAATCACTATAATAAGTGATTTAAGATTAGTGCTGCTAACTGGGTACTCTTTATCAAAAATAAACCTGTTACTAGAATAGAATCTAGTAAAATGAAGAATTCAGCCTGATGACAGACACTTGCGTAGCTGTTTGATGGGAAGATTCAGCTCTGGATATTTGTGATTATCACGTTTTGTTCTACATTTCTTAACATAATTCAGACAAGTACAAATCATAAGTTCCTCATTTCTTCCTCATAATTTTACGTCACTGAGTTATTTACTAGAGACAAAGGTTACATTTTTTTTGGTCAGTAAAACAAAACCAAACCAAGCCAGCATCCTCAAAGTTCATGGGGATTTTTTTTTTTTTACATAAAGCATAAAAAAGATGCATCCTGAGCTTCCGTCTCCCCGTCTAAGTCCCAGAAAAAAATGCTGACCTTGTTATATTTACTGGGTGGGTGCAGAATTGTTCCATCACTACCCCGAGGGTTGAACGATGGAGCTTGTCAAAGTGAGGCCTTATCTAATGAATCATCTTATCGCAGGTGCACACCACACATATTAAAGGAGGATTGTATGAACAATGTGCCCTCTACAATAACCTTTCAATGTCTGCGTTAACCCTTGTTTCAATCCCTTTTCATCAAAGGATCATTTTATGCAGCCAGCCTTAAATGGAGGCTCTCAAAAGCCTATTAAGATTTCTGGAGGCATGGGTTATTGGTATGGAAGAAAAGTTGGTTATAATACCTATAATTCATAGTCAGATCAGCTCTATCTAGAAGGCCTGCTTTGGACTATCTGTGCTCTAGAAATAGTGCATATCTTCCTCTCACAAGAGACATTTGGCTACTAAGATGTAAATTGTAAGAGTGAAGATATGGAAAAAATAGCATGGAAATATAAGTTTTTCCTTACATGTTTTCTCCAGAAAAACATATAAATTAAATATGTACATAAATCAGATGCTTAATGAATTAATATTGTGAATAAACCAATGAATGGAACTATAAAGTCAGCTGGGCCAAGGCTGTGCTAGTTATTCTACAGATAAATTAAAATCCAATAACTCTGCAGGTTTCAGAGAAAGAGAGGGGCTCAGATGGAAAAAGAGACTCTCTCTTCCTGAATAAATTTACTATGTCTTTCTGTCTATTCAGGTCTTTGGGTCAGGAACTATCTTTTTGGTATTTATTTGAACAGTACATAGCACAACTGGGCTTTGGTTTATGACTGGGGCTCTAAGTCAGTGCCGCCATGTAAATAATAACTGTCATTAAAATGTTTTCTATAGCAGCCATCTCTATAATAGTGCATTGCTTATAGAATGCTTCTGAAGCTATCTGTCAGTGGGCATATCCCATTTTAGACTTTGAGGAGTTCTATTGCGTTAGTCTACCCTGGCAAATCAATGCAATTCTAGCAAAGCAGCAACAGTGGTAGGTCCAGTTAAACCGTACATGATTAGCAGTTTTATGGGTGCTCGACTTGACACCCTTTAAGTGGGGCAGACTTCCAGAATGTGCTGATCATTTGCCCTCTGAAATCAGACTCCTTCAAAGAATCTCAATTTTTAAATCCCAAAGCACTAGCCACTTCTGCAAATTTAGGGTTTACTGATTTACCATTTGTATGTGGTGTCATTTTAATCACAGCCCCCTTCCTTTTCTTTAAAGAGTTTAGATCTTGTATAATTATCAGTCTCTTGACTAAGGGCTAGCATTCACTAACAGTAGCAAATTCAAATATTTTTCCTTATGTCATTACTATTCTTTTGAGAAGGCTGAGTTTTCCACAGTCAAGGTATCTGAAAAAATATTATCAACTGGAGCAACAAATTTACATCGCCTGATTATTCTGTTATAGTATAAGTGGAAGACTCTACATTAATTGCCTATATTCAAAGGCCAATTAGATTATTCTGTCTTTAAAATTAAGTAGCCCATTTGCTATGAGATTGACTTTCCTGATCAACTGACCAGGTCTGTGAAGACCCACTCAGTCAATTGGGAAGTTGATCATCGAAGATCATTCTGGCAACTTGAGTATAGCTGAGTTAACTGGAGGGCTGTGCATAACAGAGACAAAGTGAGGTGAACAAGTAACTTGCGTATCTCCCTTCAACTGCTGCTGAAAATAGTGGGCATTGTAGACTTGTCCTAAATATAAAGTGGCCCTTATTCCCTTGTAACACAGTAACGTAATATAGGTGAAATCAGATATCCTGCTGCAAATCTTGGGGAATTTATATCAGCTGGTTAGTTTGTTATAAGTGGAAGAGTCTACATTAATTGCCTATATTCACAGGCAAATTAGATTACTCTGTCTTCAAAATTAAGAAGCCCATTTGCTCAATAGCACTGGTCTTCCAGCACCACTTCTGTGTATGGAATTCTTTCAGATGCAGAAAAATAGAGGATGTTTTACTATTCCTCTGTCACAAATAGAAAAAAAAAGCATAGAAGTTTTATATTTTAGCTGTTGGTATTACTCTTTTGCAAAGAGGTAATCTCCATTGAATCCCTAGCTTTTGAACCACTACCAATACAAAAGCGTCCTTGATGGTAATGGTTACTACAAGGGCTACCCAGAGCCAGGTTGTTTACTTGACTAAAATATACAGCTGTGTTCAGCACTGAGATACAGTGCCATTGACTTCAGCAGGGTTTGCATGGGAATGCAGTATAGTTTAGGAAGTTGTCATTTTATATAAGGGAAAGAGATTTTTAAAAGGAAAAATAGGCATTTTGTCAACCTGACTGATTGTAAAATAGAAATGCCACATAGAAGAACATAGCATGTTAAAAAAAAAAGTGATACCTAATAATAATATAAAATTATGTTGTGATTGGAAGGGAATGAAACACACTAGATTTTCCTTTCTGGACATTAATGTGGACGTAATGTAAGTGTTAATATACATGAATAATGAATATTTTAATTATGCAGTGGGTTGAAGAATAACATCAATGTCATTTAAGGATGTCATCTAAAGAACTTAATCTACATTGAACATGTACCTAACTCTCTGGATATGAAAATCTTCTACATATAGAGAACCTGGGGTGCAGTCCACAGAGATTAACATACATAATTATCTGTAGGGATTTTTAGTCTGCAATTAGCTTGCAAAACTAAACAGAAAGAGTGGCATTGTTGATCCTATTCGATAATAGATGTGCTTTGGTTCTCATTATTCTGATGAGAGGGCACACATTTGCTCTTTGAGCTTCTTGATAGTAAATGGGTGCTAATGAGGCCTGATGGATTCTCTGTTCCTAACAAGGCTCTCAGCATTGAGAGTGATTGCAATGGAGATAGATTTGATGGGATGCGCTCGCTTTTGTAGTGTCTCAGCTGCTGACACTCTGCGACATAATCAGGTCACAGAGCCGGTCACAGCCATCAGCGAAAGTCATAGCTCTATCCCTCATTATTAAAGTGCATTATTCAGTTCCAGGCCTTCACAATACAGCCAAAGGCCCTTTTTTTTTCTTTAAGCATCAGCTCTCAAATACAAGGGTTAATAAAATAAAATACTTTATCAGCTAAAAAAAGTAATAAAGAAATGAAAATAAAGCACTGCTTTTCAAATTCATTGGAGGGTCACAATTAAATAAGCTGGGGAATTTCTGTCACCCTGTGCTGTGTATGGTACAATGTAATATGTCATGAGCAATAAAAAAAGGGGGACAGGATTGCAGAGTAGGATCTGGCTCTCTTTTTAGATCAATCTGCTAACTACTAACATGTCTCCCATTCAGAAAGAAATATCCTTTGGTGCAGCCACTTCTTACATATAAATTACTATTCTTTTGTAACTCTTTTCCTTGGTGTGGTGTTTGCCTACAACCTCAGTTTGCAAGTCACATTTCTTGATGGATCTCTTGTCTTTTTAAAAGTTTGAGAATAATGTAAGCATCAAATTAATGTATTTATTACAAATGGGGAAAGGAAGTCAAAAGGTGCAATGTTATAACTGTCCTATGTTAAGGCCGTACAATGCCTTTCTTTTGAAGAATGCAATATCTGCAGAAAGATATACTACATGGTAATTGAAGCATTTGCTTTCTATTCTAGATATCTGCCCTATGGGTGCCTCTAAATTAGAACAAGTCTATGTGAGGAATTTGTACCAGCTTAATTTGAAATGTAATTTCAAACTAGTTCAGTTAAACTGCTGTAAAAGTCCAGGTGGACAGTCTTCTTTTGGATTAAATCAGGCTTATTTTGATCTGGCTTAACTTGATTAAGCTAAAATGAAATAAGAGTGTCCACACAGCAATTTGAACTGGTTTAAAATTAAAACAATTTAAGTTAACATCTATGAGTGGACAAAACTTGAATGACTAAGCATATTTGTTTTGGGTAAACAATGCCTTATTTGTTCATCTCATTCATGCCTGACAAACAATACAATGGATTTTTCCATTCTCTTACCGATAGAGCACGCTAGAACAAGCCAGTAAGCAGATGTGCAAGGTGAAAATGACAGTTCTTGTGCTTATATAAATGCAAGGACTGTACAGTGCTAGCATGCTTAGCATCACTAGCTATCTCCAGGAGGGCAAGAAGAAGCCATGCATGACCAAGCTTCTGTTCTGTACCAACCAGCAGAGGTGGTTGGTTGTGGAGGGGGGTGAGTGTGTGCTCCATATCTTTACAGGGTTTAACAGTGGACTGTGACATTCCCCTCCCAGGATCTGGTCTGGTGTGCCTCTGTGAGCCTCAAACTCCACTCCTGATCCCTGACTGCTCACTTCTGAGTCAGTCCACACCAGCCTCCTGCATGTAATTGATCCCAGGCAGTGAGTGTGTGCCCTACAGCCACGTAGGGGACAGTCCCCCTAGCAAGCATCTCCAGCTTCCAGATATCACACCTGAAACTTCCATCCTACATGGACTGGGACCCTTCCCCAATCACTGTAGACTCATAGGCTATGTCCACACGATGCTTTTAAATCAAAACAACGACCATTGTTTTGATTTAAAAGTTGTCATATCCAAACGATGTTTTGTTATTTCAAAATGACAAGCCCTGTCATTTCAAAATAATGAGCCTTATTTTGAAATAGTAAAACCTAGGCTGAAAACTTTTGCCCTTCTCCTTCCCATGATGCCTTCCTTTTTCTATATATTGGCTAGCAACATGGTAACATGTTGCCATACCTCCCATGCTGCCCCTCTCCTGATTTGAAATAGCAAGTCCTGTGTCCAGACTTGCTGTTTTGATTTGAGGTTTTTGCTTATTTCGATTTAAGTTAATTTGAAATAATTATTTTATTTTTAATTAACTTATTTTGAATTAACTTATTTCAAAATAAGTGTCTACGTGTGGACATAGCCTCAGATACTCATTCTCCCATTTACTGGAGAAATGGGTAGTCCCAGGTGCTCATTTACATCCTCTAAAGTCCACACAGCTTTAGATAAAGCAAATGCTAGTTTATTGATTAGAACATGATTTAAGTGAATATACAGCAAATCAATGCACAACCATTTAATATAGGAGTTATCACAAGCAGATAAAAGATATAAAATACATTCCAAATCTACATCACCACCTAACCTAATCTCATGGTCCAAGATTACTCACCAGGTGTTTGACTGAAAGATGATTTTACAGTCAGTCTCCACCTATTGCTAGGCAGGGCCTACATCTTGCTTAAAGCTGATGAATGTTTCAAAATTGAATTCAAAGTGTCCACACTTGTTTTCAATCCCGCCTTGGCCCCTCCTCTTTCTGGACCAAAGTGATCTACTTTGTTCAACCTGCGCCAGGGCATGTACCTCTGCAGCCACTTTGCTGAGTGATAGGCCTGATGATCTGAGCTATGGAACATGCTTCCCATCTGTACACATACATGATGCAGCAGGAAACACAATATCACAACAATAAGGTAGAGTATTCAAAAGTGAATCTTGCATGGTATATTGGGCATCAGACCATAAAATTAAATTGCAAAAGTGAACAGAAGAGTTACATACATCATAACCTAGGGATGCACAGATGTGTATCCCATGACAGGGCATATATTTGTTACTCTATAGGCAGTTGTAGGAGCCACTATGCCTGTGTGAAATATGTCTGTCAGGACTCTGAGGCATTATACTTCATGTCATTCTTCATATGTGCCAGGGCCTTTTTGTGTCTCCATGCTAGACTTTCTTCTTAAAATGTCTCACTGTGGCTACTGGAAAGCTGAGAACAGTCATGTCTGCTAGCCACAAATGGTTTAACCACCTTGTCATCTAACACTACTCACAGCCATCTAAACGATGATGATTAAAACATTGGCAGCCATGCCTGTGCCACTGTTAGGATTAGGGCCATTCCCTGGGGAGCTCGCTGCCAGATATGCTATTTCTAAAGACCTTCAGACAGGCAGATTGGAGCTCCCATTGGTCCCATTCCTTTTTTCCCCTCCAAATTTGAGCAAACTGAAGATTTACAGCTCTGAGACACTGGGAGAAGGTGTATCATTCTCTGACCACTTTCTCAGGCTAAAAGGTATGTCCTGTTAAGAAAGGTCAAAGGGAAGGAAAGAAATGCTCCATTGGCTTCTCCTCCCTATAGTTACACAATAAATGATTGTTTGTTTGTGGAATTATGTGTTTGCTGACCAGTGGGGGGGGGGTGTTTGTTTGTTTACTGTTTTACTTAATTTGCCTGAATTTTGAAAGACTGTTGAGCAGGAAATGTTAGAAATGTTAATAATATATGGGCAAATCTTCAGACTATGTAAACTGGAATAGCTCCACTGAAGGCATTGGGGCTATGCCACTTCATATCGGCTGTGTATCTGATCAGTCTGTTTTGGGGAGAGAGTTAACTGAAGATCTTTGGTTAGCCACATTGCTAAAAGTAAAATTCCATCCTCAAAACAAAGGAATAATTTCAGATAATCCAACCAAAACAGAAAGGCATTTCAGAGTCACAGTTACCCAATATTTCAAGGGAAAAGCTTTAACTTCCTCACAGGAAAGTAAAACAGTTTGGAAAAGGGAAGAAGGATTCAGAAGAGGACTATTCAAATAAGCAGCCCATTACCACAACACCTCAGCACATTTGGATACTAACCCACTCTGCAGAAGAGGTTGGTTTAAAAGAGGAGGCTGCAACACTTTGCTCCTAAACCTTAGACAAGTGGGTGTTACAGATAGGTCAGATCCAATACGAAAGTGAATGCAAACATATTTCCCAGAGCAGATTCTTCTCACTGTCAAAGAAGAAGCTGATACAGGAAGCTAAATCATGCAAAGTGCAGATTAGGAGCTGCAGAGTGAATACCTTTGAAAGAGAATTCACATGAAACCTACTCAATAATTGTGCATACCCAAAAGATATGGTAGAGTCAACACAGTACTAGATGTCAGATCAAGTCTCTAAGTAGATTTACAAAAGAAAGTAAAGGTCCACAAGGAGACCTCGATCACCTTGCAAATAGTCAGTATTTATATATTCCTGGTCAGAAGTGCGTCTTATGTTTCCTTAATATGAATCTTACTTCCAGTATAAAATGAGGCTTTTTGAATTTATGACCCCCAAGCCAGATCTTTACTAAAGTGCTTATAACTTGGGAGAAAAATTTTCAAACGTGCCTATATCCCCTTTTCCAAAGAGGCATATGGTTACCTACACTGCAAAAAATAAAGCCCTCCTGGCAACTAGTCTCAGAGCCCAGATGGATTGACTTGGGCTTCCATAGCTCTCATTGCAGGGTCAGAAATAGATATCCAGGCCTGGACTACAGCCTTGTCTTAGAAATCCAAGGAGATGGGAGCATCCAGGAGCCCATTTTTAGCCCAGAGCCTACAAACCTCAGTCAGCTGATCATGTTCTGAGATATCACCATGAGGGCTTTTTTGCTGTACTGATATACCCTTAGGGACTTCCAATGACAGAGGGACTCCTGAGTGCCTAAATCACATAAGTGCTTTTTAAAATTGTATCCATTTTCTAATCAGTAGTATCTCCCTCAAATACAAGATATGGCATACATCTGTCCCTTTCTTAGAGAGCTGCTAATTTGAGTTTACTTAGAAGAGAAGAGCCTGCCTACCTACTTGCATATATGACAGTCAAGGGAAAATGAAGTCTTGGCTCCACAGCAAAAGCAGCCCAACTGATGAACTTGGAAGGGAAAAATGTTTCATCTCTGGAACCTCTCGGTGTTAAAGGAGACAAAAACTACAGCAACAATCGGCTGAGTCACATCATGATAGGAAAGGGAGAAATGAATTTTCATTATCTAGCATTTGTTGTGATAGCTCAGCAGTTTGGGACTCTAGTTATGAACCCATTGACTTCTATCAGTACTGGGAACACAGCCATATCTCAAAGAACAATTAGTATGATCTATTCAGCACGTTTGAGGGGTGACAAGTATGGAAAAGGAGAAGATTTGCCTGTTTAGAGAAAGCCATACAAAATCCATGTCAGGTGGTTTTGAGATCACCTAGGTGATAATCAAAGAACAGTTCAAAGGTCACAGTGAGATTGTTGGGAATCCAAAGCTCTTTGTTGCCCACACTACAACATACAAAACCACTTGAAATGTGGTACATCATCTTAGCGTTCCAATGGTGGCTGTATGTAGAATGTTCAAGGAAGTCTTCCCCCTGACAAAGATGAAGAGGGAAGTATAGGTCATGAACACTTGCATATTGCAAAGGGGAAATGCTTGTGGCAGGGTGACTCAAAATCAATGATTATTCAGGAAGGCATAGAGCATCATTGACTAGTGCTTGTGAATGTTTTGCTGGCATTTGGAAACATAAATGGAGAGAAAAAAAACCAGCAAATCCTGATAGTGACAAAGAACACAAAAGCAATGGCATACATCACAGTAAAGGAAAAATGAAATCTTGACTCTATAGCAAACATAGTCCAAATGATGAACTTGAAGGAGAAAAATCTTTCATCTTTGGAACCTCTCCTTGTTAAAGGAGACAAAAACTGTAGCAACAGTTGTCTGAGTCAAATCATGATAGGATAAGAAGAATTGAATTTTCATTATATAGCATTTGTTGTTATGACTCAGCTGTTTGGGAACCTAGTTATGGACCCATTGACTTCTAAATGGAGCATCATGACGGGGATTCTTCTCCAATGGAAAGGGTTTGTGTTTTCTGACCATAGACCTAGAAAAGGCCCAGAGAATTCCTCTACGCCTTTTCACTTTTCCATTTGCTGTCAAAAGTTCCATCCCCCTTCCACTCCATCCCCTTCATGGCCTAGAACATTCAAGCAGAAAAAGCTGAAGTCATCTTGGTAGTCCTGTACTTCAGTGGACATTGGATCAGACCCTTAAAGAGCACAGAGTAAGTGGCTTATCTTTCCTTTAACAGGAAAACATAACAGTCATTGGTATCAAAGGGAGATTGTATGCAAGTGGAATATATACCAAAAAAAACCCGAGGATTATAAACACCTTTGGTGGTGGTATTCAAGATAGTCAATTTTTAATTTTTCATTGAAATTTGCATGTTAATACATTAATTTAAATAAATATTACCACTAGGATAAACATTTCTTATAGAAGATGAATATATGAATAGTCATATGACAATAGCAAGGAATCACAGCGTTTCTTTCTTTAGGCTTAAAATGTATTAAAATAAAGAAAACAGTAAAATCCCCTTAGTGGAACAGCACAATATCGTTCTTTTTCTGCTTCATTGTTGAGATTTTTATACAGAATGTTGCTCAGTCATCAGTCCTGCTTGGCTTCCTGTTAAAAAATAATACACATATCCTCCCAGTTTAAAAATCAACTCCCGAAAAGATAATTTAATTTCAAGACATGATGCACCCAGTATCCAAATAAAGGTTCATTTTTAATTTTTGATTCTTCTAATACTCTGACCACTAATTTTCAAAATAAATGGCTTGTTTTAGTGGTTGAATGTATCATATTAGCATCCAACCAACAGATAAGAAAATAAAAATAGATTGAAAAGTGATTGGGACACTAGGGAGGCAGTTTAGAGAGAGATGAGAGAAGCCAGATAGAAGTTGTGTTTAAAAAGAAAGCTATCAAGAAAGAAATTGTATAAAAGGGTCATGGCAGCCCAAATGGAAAAAATGTTTAATTTTAACTTGTTAGTCATATTCTCCAGAGGCTTGATCCTCTCTCCCCAATCCTTGCAGAATATGTATATTAAGCCGTAGCATAGCTTATTTCATGCCATGGACGACTAGATGAAGAAGATTGACAGTGGAAAGCAGAAGAAGCTCACAGTGTGAGCAGCAGCAGGAAGCACCACCCATTTGGACTATGGCGTTAGTACCCTCAGACAGCTCCCATCAAATTAGATAGCCTCTTCCATTCTTTCGTTCCATACATCTCCTCTCCTCTCCCACTCAGTCATTTTATTCATTTGATTACTTGTAATAGTCTGTTTAATAATTTCCAGTTTAGCTTTTCTTGTTTCCTTCTTTCAGCAAAAGCATCAAATCTTCGGCTAATTTAAGTTAAGATGATTGGATACCCAGGCTTCTGTTAAGGTCTTTTTCAGTGACATTTTGGACTCCAGAACATGCTCACCACTGCCAGATTAAAGAATTTTAGGGCTCTGCATAATGGCAATTGAGATGCCTCCCATTTTTCTTCCAAAGAGGATGGAACTAGGCTGTTTTCACTGATAGTAGATGACAGAACTAGGAGCAATGGTCTCAGGTTACAATGGGGGAGATCTAGGTTGGACATTAGGAAAAGCTTTTTCACTAGGAAGGTGGTGAAGCTTTGGAATGGACTACCTAAGGAAGTGGTGGAATCTCCATCCTTACATGATTTTAAGATGCAGCTTGACAAAGCCCTGGCTGAGATGATTTAGTTGGGGTTGTTCCTGCTAAGAGCCAGGGGTTGGACTAGATGACCTCCTGCTGTCCCTTCCAACCCTAATATTCTATGAGTCTATGACCCAGAGGATGGAAGGCCCCACAGGGCATGGGGAGACCTAGGCTATGTCTGCATTCACAATTTAGTTCAAATTAAGGAGGCTTAATTCAAACTAAATTAGTCCCTGTCTACACTGGACTTTCATTAAGTTGAATTAAGAAATTCCTTAATTCGACTTAATGAAAGCTTAGTTCGAATTAACAAGAACCACCTGTTAGGTCAAACTAAGCCTTAATTCAACTTCTTAGTTCAAACTAAGGCAAAGTAGTCCTGGATTAACCTTTAATTTAACTTTAAGTTTGAATTAAGGACAGTTTGGTAGAATTGACAAAGTGGACTAAGTCAACTTTAAGTCGACTTAGTCCACTTTGTTAATTCGACTTTATAAGGTCGAGTTTAGTTTGAATTAAAGTTCAACTTATTAGTTTGAATTAATAAATTCAATGTAACTTTTTCTAGTGTAGACATAGCCTTAGAGAGTAAGTATGTAGTACACCAACCCCAGAACAGATCCTGTCCTACGTGAATGGTCCAGCTACCTGCTGTACCCCATTGGCTTTCACTGGAGCATGCAAGCAGGATCACCCCATCCCCTTCATGACCTAGAATGTTTGTTGATTTAAGAGATGGGAGCTAGATATGCAGCTCCCACCCCCCTCGGTGGTTTTGTGGGGGATTTGGAGATGGAGTTCCCTATGCAAGTACATCAAGTATACACTGATTAATCCAGACCTGATCTGATGTGGCCAAATCCCTCTACCCTGATCCACTCCCTCTGTCTATCATCCTTTCCACTTAAGCCCTGTCTTCCACTTACGTATATGCATTCATATACACATTCCTGTTATCTAGCTTTCAGGGTCAGTTTCAGGGCCCTGGTGGAGACATTGCATTGATAAGGCCACTAAGGTGAAGAGACAAAGATGGAGTTAAGGGGCAGGCCACATCCTTATTAATTTACCAATGGGGAGGGGTGCAATATGCCCATCTCCTCTCACATACCAGGCATTTAGCTGAGTCCCTTGTAGCATTATAGGACTCCTGACATTTAACCATTAATGCAGGGCAGACCTTCTTCATAAGATCAAAGGCTATGTCTACACACGCATTGTTATTTCGAAATAAGTATTTTGAAATGAGTTGTTTCGAAATAAAGTCCTTATTTTGAAATAAGTTAATTCGAATTAAGGGAAAGCCTATTATCGAAACGGCTGTTATTTCTAAATGGTTATTTTGAAATAAGACTGTTTGGACATGTTGTTTTGAAACACATGTCCAAACGGCCTTATTTCGAAATAACCATTTTGAAATAACAGCCATTTCGAAATGAATGGGGTTTAAGCTGTTTCAAAACGATGGTTCTTATTTCAAAATGACGGATCCCGTCATTTCAAAATAAGAGAATGTTGTGTGGACCTCATCTCTTTTATTTTGAAATAACCAGTGTTATTTCGAAATAAAAGATACGTGTAGACATACCCAAAGTGTTTAAAACCAGAATGACAAAATCATTTAATCTGACCTCCTGTGTTTCACAGGCCACCCAAAGCACACAGCACTACAAACTAAATACAACAACTGTTAGGGTTCATCTCCCTTCTGAGTCACCTCGCCTTCCCCTTGCACCATAGCAAGTAGATGGTGTACCCTGAGCTGCAAAAACTTCAGGTTCCCCTTCATACTTGTAGGCACAAGATCTGCAGCCAAATCCTGGTTTCATTTACCTCAGGGACCTAGCCCTGTTGGCTTTTATCTGCACTGAGTACCAGCCACAAGTTGTGAGGGACAAAACCTTCCTATATTATCTTCTGTTAGGTTTGCCATTTCTCGTCCGTTTTACGGTAACTATGCCTCCACGATGCTGTGAGAAAAGTTAAAACACATAGAAATGATCTCAAGTAGTCAAACTACAGATTGTGAATTATTTACAGGTTATCAGTTGAAAAATAAAGGAAAAGAATTACTAATTGTCAATTGTCAATTTCCCACAGACACAAATTTAAATATTGTCTATAAGGTGCTAAATAGATTGTACAGTGTGTTAAGACTCTAGCTAAGGTGCTAAATAGATTGTACAGTGTGTTAAGACTCTAGCCCTTCACTGCTGGAAACCACCACACAATTCAGTGCAATTGGCAGTCTCTGAACAAGATGACCAGGACTGGAATACTTAACCGCTCAAGAAAATTGAACTTCATTAGCAGAACTGTGCAAAGATTGCACAGCTCCTGTCCACAGCAGGCTTCCTCTGATTCATGTCTTTAGGGCTCCACCAGCCACCCTGCAGCCATCTTTATGAACTTCAAATTCTCAATGCTTCCAAAATTTTGACTAGCTGTTTCAGTCTTCAGTAGGTTGAAGTTGCTCTCATAGGATTTTAAAATAGTGAACTGTGCATGTTAATTCTACTTATGCTGGTATCTATGCTTTATATTTATAGTCACTCACACGATTATTTACAATGAGACTCTATATATTTTTGTTAGTCTATCTTGTTGTCCAGAAGTATGTTTTCCACAGTATGATGACACCTACAGATGACCTCTCCCCATCGCGTGTGTGTGTGTGTGTGTGTGTGTGTGTGTGTGTGTGTGTGTGTGTG
>ML682116.1:2056542-2138281 GCA_007922195.1 Podocnemis expansa | reverse complement strand
TGTGTGTGTGTGTGTGTGTGTGTGTGTGTGTGTGTGTGTGTGTGTGTTTAAACATGCACACACACTCCCCCTCTCCTCCCTATTTATATACATCCATATTATCTCTTTCTACACGCACACACACACGTGTGTGTGTGTGTATGTGGCATTTTGTATGTACGTAGATATACATAGAGAAGACTTGACTAGTGATGCTATAAAGTCATAAATTCTCATAAACAAATGTCACTTTTATGGACATGCTTTAATGCAAGATTTATTGCAATATGCCTTACTGTGGTGGAACTCTTAAGGTACATGCTTACCCATATGCTGTCTTCCCTTTCTCACAGGTATACACACATTTGCATCTACTTTCTCATTTCGGATGTAGGATAGCAATTAACTCACACAGAGGATGAGGAGGAGAAGAGAAATTTTGACGTGTTCCTCTAATGAAAAACATTGCTTTATCTTTAATATCTATGTAGAGCACACCGAGTTTAGTCTTTAAGATTTCTTCTGGAAGAGCCACACAGTATAAGGCAGTGGTTTTCAAACTTTTTTTTTGGAACCCACTTGAAAAAATCATTTATGCCCACAACCCAACAATTATGTCTTTGAGCAATGCATTCCAGTCATTTGACATCAGCGGCAGGGGGTGCTGCGACCCAGTACTGGGTCCCAGCCCTAAGTTTGAAAACCACTGATATAAGGTATATGGTACTCCATTTATCAGCATTAGAAAGATGATGTAAACCCTGACAGGACTGGAACCTGTGTTCTTGGGGGAAATCTAGTTTGGAGCTCGTTGGAAGCACACTGAAAAATGTTCAGTATTTGCAATTCTGATGAAATTTTTTCTTGAAACTTAAAAAGGGGGGGGGGCAAAACTAGTGTAAAAATTGTAGCCTGCTTTTTGACCAGTTCTAATCTAATTATGTCACACCTGATGCTTAAATTGCTACACTAGATATGTTATTAATTAACTGATTAGTTGTACTGAAACAATAGTATTGAATTGTTGTCTGTTATACACAGGTTAAAAGACAACACTGTCCTTGTGAAAAAAGTCTTTACTCAACAATCTAGTGCGTCCAGTATTTCAGAGACAAAAACACATGAGTAAATGTACTACAGTTCCCTCTTTACTGAAATGCAGATAAAAATATTTGTGAAGTATTATTGAGTCAATCTCAGATTTGTATAGCTAGCTCCATCAGTGGGAAGGGGAGCTGGTAAATAGCATTTGTTGTGGAAAGTAGCACCCAGGGCTCCCTTTTGACTTTTATTTCCCTTAAAAATCATAAGCAGTAAAAAGACAGAGCACATATGAATGATGCATGCCTGATTCACTAAATCACTATGGTCTTTGGCAACAGCACAAAGGTAAAAATGTTTAAATTGGCATTATACTATCCACAAAATGATGCAAAAGGAGCCCTCAAAGAATACACAGGAAGGAGAGATAAATGAGCATCATGTCAGGAAGACAATTTCTCTCACTCCGTTTGTACTGAACATGAGATGGTTAGGAATTCTTTCTTATAATTCTTCAGTCTAGAATCATTCCTCTGCATTTAAAATAATACCAATAAAATGGGTTCTTAAGAGCTTTTTAAGTTATACCCTTCTCAGGGAAACGTGTCAAGATATTACCAGCCAAGCTGAAGCCATTTAAAACTGAAGCACCACTGTTTCCATGTTATTAAGTATACTGGATGGAGTTGGCAACTGGTTTGGTTTTATTTACATGTTCAACAGAAGTGGCACCCTCGTGAACCTTTTCTGAGAGATGAAGGAGTTTTGTTTTAGCAGTGATGTGCAAAGGAGACAATGTGTTTTCCTGATGTATAAAGAAAGAGGCCTGAGTGTTTAAATAAATATCTTAAATAGATATATTTAAATCTGCTTTTTCTTAGAGTGTAGACATTAACATCATGGGCAACTTTTTTTTCAAAAAGGCTTAAGTGACTTGAAGAGCCCAAAGGCCAGAGTTCTTCTGATAACTTTGAAAATTTCTTAGGATTTAGAAATTTAGTGCTGAAATCAGTTTTGAAAAATGGGACATAACACTTTTGAAATTTTACCTTTGGACTCCTAAGTCATTTAGATTTTTTGAAAATTGTACATTTTGTTCCCAACTGTCTGTATGGATGCCCAGAGAACTAGTAGGGTTACAATAGCCAAAGTTCCAAGGAACTGAAACTGAGCAACTAAAAGGTGAAATGATATTTATTCAGACTTTTTTAAATGCTGGATTCTCTTTGGATTTGGTGTAATTTTGTTAATGACTGCTTACCTCAAACACCTGGATAAGTAGCTGAGGGGGAAGTTCTTTCTGCTCAAGCTTCAACACCTGGCACTTAATGTCTGACAAATTTTTCTGCCTCATTATCTGGTCTTCAAAAAAGATCACTAAAAATACAGAGAAAACAAAACTTAATATTACTCAAATTTCTAAGTTTAAAAACAAGTTATTATTTAAAATAAAATATTTTGAGGCTTTCTTTATCAATCAAGAATCAAAAGGGCACAGTCCTTTAGTTTTTTTCCTTTGTATATCACCTCTGAAATTTCTGTGCATCTCTTCTCTTTTTTGTTTCAGACAGAACAAGAAAGGGGAAGCAGTGAAATTTCAGAGGGAGTTGGTTTCTCTGTATTTCCCCCATAGCTGAAATCAGCAAGTACAAGAAATTTCATGAGAGGGCATTGGCATGTAAAATTTCTGTCCCAATAAATTACACCAAGCAGTTTACATTCCAGTAATCTTCGGATTCTTGTCTGAACTAAACTGGCCAGATTTTTGAACATTTAAACACCACAAGTATTACCAGCCCCTGAAAGAAATAGAACAAATCCTTCTATTTTGTTTCTTTTCATTTCTGGCAGAATGGGAGATGCATCCTGTACATTAGGGCCAAATTTTCCCTGGTGTAAATGAGTGAGATCAATAGAATCCTACTCATCTATACCAGCAGAGAGTTTGGCCCTTAATTTTAGGTTATTATACATTACACTATTAATAGCCATTCAGAAAAATTGCAAGAAATGATGTGACCATTTTGTTAAGAGATAGGGCATGATCTAGTTCTCTTTGATGTCCATGGAAGGACTCACATTAATTTTATTGGCAAGGCTTTTTATATAATGTCATTTTAATAAGTGTGGTTGGGATTTTCTGTAGGAACCAAGGAAATAAGCACCCAGTTCCTATTGACTTGGGTGCCTTACTACCATTTGTGCCTCCAGAAATCTCCTCCATTATGTCCTCTGCCTGGCAACTGGACCTGTCCTTGACTGATGTAATCTGCTAGGTGTTTTCTTCAACTCTAACAGCTATGACCCACAGATTCCCTGATGTCACCTGCAATAACAACAGTATGGTTGCCTGAAACTACAACAATATGATTACTTCTAAGCATTTGATTTATACACATTTACAATCAAAATCATGCCTTTGAAAGAGGAGACAAGAGATGGAGTTTCAATAGTTTTGCTATCTTAGTTATCTCATGCTCCCCAGAATAAAATCTCAAACATGATAAACAGGCACTGTACCTTTATATTTTGTTTTATGAACATTTGAAGACAAGGGGTGGGGGGAAGGCAAGTAACAGAGAGAATCTGAGTGGTATGAAAGGGAGCACTTAGCTTTCTTTACCTGCATCTGTATTGAAAAATATAAAAAGAAAAGTCATGATGGTCATGGATAAGAGTACAGATTGTTCACCTATGAAAAGGGTGATGTGATTTTTATGGGATAAGCTCATTAGCATAATTCTAATGAGTTATGGTCTTTGTTGTGAGAAATGAGAAATCTGTGGTCTCGCCCTAAAGAACATTAAAAAAACATTACTGGCAGGAAATTGAAAAAGTAATATATGTTTGAATGAGTATGACAACTTTTTTCTGATAGAGCAGATAGATAAATGTCACATACAAGTTTCAAAATAATTTAATTTTGCAATGACAATAGATATTCTCTTCATAAAATATATATGAATCAGCTTTGAATCGTAAAACTTCATTCTGATAAACAAATGCATACTAGATAACATTCTTTTTTTTTTCTTTTTTTTTAGACACCTATTTCTTTGTCAAGGATTTTTTTTTTGTTCACACTTCTTTAAAACTTTCATTTCTGATCTGAGCACCGCAGGTGGTAAACCTTAGCTGGCTGGCGTTGGATGGTCTCCCCTTTTAAGATGAGAAATTGATTACTATCTGGGAGCTAGTGCATTCTCAGCACCTCCTAGTTCCTATTGGTTTCCCTGGTCATTGTGCTTCCTCATCATCTCTCAAGATAAGATCATGATTTAGAAACTCACATGGCTGTTTATACTAGGCTGGGGTATTGTCAAGTACCCCAGTAACTTTTAGTTTCTGCAAGTCAGTATCAGACCATACACCAAAAGGAAACACAACACCAGTCCATCATACGGCTTGCAAAAAGATGAATCAGAACCAAATAACATGACTTCTTAAAAGCATTACTTTTGGTGCCCAGCAACCCCCCTACCCCTTCTGTGTTTGCTCCCCAGCATACATAGAAGTTGAAGACTTCCAGCACTAGGACCCAGGAGGCAGCTCTAACTGAAGTGCAGCATTCAAAGCATACACAACCAGGAGCTAACATGGGTCTGATCTGGGGGCACGGAAGGTGGCAGGAGACCGAGTAAGTGGGACCATGGAGCTGATCCAGGGAGGGGAAGGGTCAGACATATCTGGCCTTGCACTTAAGTCACCCAGTGCTTGGCAACTGCTTTAACTGCTCTCCATGGCAGGGGTGGGGAGGGGAAAGGCATTTGGGGACCCATTTGTGCAGCCAGATTCCTGACCAGTAAAACTAAGCTATCACATTCCTGATTCATCTCCATGGCATGGTGTGGCACAAGTCATAGCCTCCAGGAGAAGTCTGCTTCTGCATCCAAAGAGCCTGGCTGAGCGTCACCAGGACTCAGGCAAGAAAGATGCATGGGGGGGGCCCTCTGTGCTGCCGGGAGGGGGGGGGATGCATTCAACATTGTACCGGTAGCACCCAGTCCTGCCTGTGGCAGGATCCCTACAACTCCTCCCCAGAGCCTTCCCCCACTGTCCCTGGGCCGACATTCCTGTCTTTATACTTCCTCCTGCCTTGTGCCACATTTCCCCCTCTACCTTTCCCATCTCTCTAGCCCAGCAGTACTACCTTTCCTCTGCTGCTGCCATTATGTTATGATTATGACATTGTAACGTTATTGTATCATTTATGGCATATTTAGTAATGTCCATGAAAAGCTGGTGTCATTTGGTCTCAGCATCAGAAGTCCATAAAAGTTAATGCGTAAAGTAGGCAACCCAGGGTCATATCTTTGGCTTCAATAGGACAATTCATTTCTATATGCAAGTAGTATTTAATCAAGTATAACAAGGAAAAGAAGAAATACCCCCTAAATTCCTCAAACTTCTGTTGAAATTGAAACCTAGTTTTAGACAATGCAAAAGAAAATCTTACAAAACAGGGGAAAAGTTATGGGTGGGCCTGGTGGGTCATAGCCCACTCACTTTGAAAGTGGGCCCATCCAATGTGTTGCTTCTACTTCCAATGCTCTGCTTAATCTTGGAGCATTAGGCAGCTTTTGGCAAGTCACCATCCAAACTTCCTTTTTCCAGCCATGTAACTGGAAACAGGAAGTTCAGTAGCAACCAGCCGAGAATCACTAAGTTCTCTGACTCTCCAGTTGCCAGTGTAACAGGAGCATCTGACAGCTTAGTTTTACTGGGCGGTTACATGACAGAAGCAGGAAGTGCCCCTAGTCCACCCAAATCAATCACAGACCCTGCCAGAAAATCACTTCTGGCTAGGCCCCTTTTATAAAACTTTGCACTATCTTTGGGCAATAACTACAGTTTCACCACACTAGCAATTTAATAGTTTGAAGGGCAAAATGGCACATTGTTGGCTCAGCAGTGTTATTTCTATAGTGATGTCCTATTGTTTGGTTGATTTATCTCTTTCTAACTCCTGTTCTGCTCTACAAGTTGCGTTTAAGCAGTCAAAATGAGACCTTCGCTCTGTGAATACAACAGGTCTGAGAAGTGGGCTCCAAATCTGATGTCACATTTTCACATCTGCAAATAACCAATGGCTATTGATAATTACAACACATTAAACCTCCAGTTACCTCATTTGCAGGCATATGCAACTAGCTTTTTGTCTCAGTGCTCCCACAATTAAATGAGGATGCAAACTCCCAGGAAGCCTGGTTGAAGAGCTTTTTAGAAAATCAGGGCCAATATGTTTCTGGTCAAAACTTGACTGCTTTTGCAAAAATAATAAACCTGAGAGAATGAATATTTGACTGAGGTATGATGTTACATTATATTATGTCTACATTGAAAAGGATTCTGATCTCACTAATGTCAGTTTTACCTAGTCTAACTCCATTTACATCAATGCATTTATTTGTGATTAACATCCAATGTAAGTGAAATCAGAAGTAGGCCTGATGACTTCCTGTGAGTGTATACTCAGAATAGATTTGTGTCCATTAAAGAAAGGATATTGGGTCAATGTAGTGGCTTTTTCCCTTGGAGGCTTGTCAGTTTCCTTGAGCTATCAAATTTCCCTGGTAGAAGTTTGCTGCTATAGGGCAATATAATCATGGCTCTGTTAGTATAGGGAAATGGCTGTTGTAAAAAACTCTTTGTATCTTAGTTATTTAGGCTGCCTCATGCTGTTAAGATCTAGGAAAGTTTTCTTTTTCTTATATTTTGAAAACAAAAGACAACTGTGCATTTCAAAACCAAATATATTTGTGTACTAAAAATTTCACCTCAGTGAAGGAAGTAAGACAGAATTTTGTGGCTTGAAACAAACCAATAAATAGTAATTATTTTTGTATTCCTTGCTAACTTTACTGGTATCACTATATTTGAATACTGTATTGTTGTGGCAGTTAATGACGCTTTTTTCTCTCTAGCTTTTTCCTCCAAACTTATTGGCAACATTTCTGTATCTTTATGTATTCAAACCATCAAAGAGCTCTCATCTCTTAATGCATTTTACTGTGAGCTGCTTTTTGAGCAGGCAAAAATATTGATAGTTTTCTAAGAGTCGTTAATACATGCTGCTTTATCTTAGAAGTGGGCAGACGGCATGACTTGTGAAGTTGGAAATCTACTCTTAGCCATAATTAAAATGCTCTATACATGAATTGCAATGAGGTAGGACTGTGATAATTTGCACTTCACTCATCCTCACACCTCATAATTCACATACGCACACACAGTGGTTTCTTGTCACTTAGGAGCTGAGATTTAGCAGCAGATACTTTACTAAGGTTTCATATCATTAAGACTTCAATAGTTTTACAAAACAGACTACAGAATATCCATTAGTTTATTAGGCAGATTTATACTAATTAAATCTGTTATTTTTGTAAAATAAGTGAATGTCCTTTTGCTGTGCATTATCCTGTTTATATATTGATTTTGTTCATTTAGAGCCAGCGCCTTTCATTTTTACTCAGATTGACTATATCTTTGCTCCACTAGGAGTCCAAAGTGAGGTGCTACTCAGCTTGAGTGAAGGAAGCAGAATCTGGACCTTACTCACTAATTTTTAAATATCTATAAATCATGGTCACTAGTGGCCCAGATTCTGCCATCCTTACTCACAGTGTACTACCTTACTGTACAAGGTGGTTCATTGGCTCAGATCCGTAATGTTTCTTGGGCACTAGTCTCCCATTGAAATCAATGAAAATTAGCATGTCAATGACTTTGAGGTTCAGACGATTATTTCACTAGAATCACTTTCTGAGTGAAGTCCTACTTAACATGAGTAAGAATGATTGAAACCGTCCAAGTGTGAATTGGTGGAGTGCAGTTACAGCTATGATAGCATTTCTTGACACATGATGGTATACACCAGTGATACAGGAGCTCTAGGTTATAAAAAAAGAAAATGGATGGGCTGCTGCTATAATTATTGATGATGTCACCTGAAATTGAGATGAAACGATTTCCTCAGTGCATTGCTACTTGCTTAGGAACAGATCATGAAGTCTTTACTTAACCAGATGGGCCCAGAAAAATCAAAAGGAACTAGGCACGCAAGTAAGCTATCACCAGAGAGTTGTGTATTATCTGGCCTTTATAAAACATTTTAATAATACATGCAGCTGAGGTTGTCTCTTGGTACTTAACAGTTTGTTCCTTTCCACCAGTATAGGCAAATCAGAATAGGCAAACCCATTGTCCATCCTGTTCCCATTATAGTACTGGTGCTTCAAAATTTCTGGGAGAGAAAATCTTATTACATTACTTGTGCATCAGATGTATGAGGAATGTAATGTGGAATCTTTGTCATTCAGGAATCGGTAAGCTCAGTGATTCTTACCACACAATCCCCACTGGTTTCACCCCATTCACAGGGCATGCTGCAGAAAGGCCTCATCATACAAAATCTCCTTTACTGTAACAAAATGTGTTGCAGCTTCCATTTCTGATGTGTTCAGAAATAATGAAAACTTAAACATCTATGAAGAAAATAATGATGATTATTAATTTGTATTACCATAGGGCCTAGGAGCCCTAATCATAGGTTAGGACTCTATTGTGCTAGGTGCTATGCAAGCACAAAGATAGTCCCTCCCTTGAACAGATTACAGTCTAAGGGTATGGCTTCACAGCTTACTCCATGGCAATAGATTCAGTGGGACTGACTGAGCAGGTACTGGAGAACTGCTCAGTTGATCCCAGATGGGCTCTCTGGCCAATGCCAGTAATCTACTTCCCCAAAAGGAGCAAGGCTGCATTTATGGTAGGGTGCCTCCTGTCAACAAAGTGCCATGAAGCCACAGTATAGCATCATTTTGTAGCTTGCATTACTCCCGTTGACCGCCGGCAACAGTGTAGACCAGGCTTAAGTATAACACAAAAGACAATACATTCAGATAGATGGGGGAGTACAAGGAAACAACATTGAGCTGTGGAGTTAAGGGATGCAAGGGGGCCCCTTCCTCCCCTGTGCTGACTATCTCCATTGTAGGACCATAGCCTGGAGCAGAGTAAAACCTCTGTGGCTTGCTACACTGCTCTCTGTGCAGGTAAGCAGGCAGGGGTGGGAAATGGGCAGAGTATTTATGCCACCCCAGATGTGCTGACATGCAGATCTGTGAGCCAGCATAGAAGGGAACTATCTGCTACTGCCACAGATAAAGATGAGCATTTAGAGTGAAACCTCAGTGCATCAATTTGCACCAGATGACTTCACTGTTGTAGCAAAGGGGAAATAGAGAGGAAGCAGTCTCAGGGTTGTTATTCAGTGGTACCTCTTGCCCTTGGGAGATTGTAAACCTTTTTTGTTCACTTATTCACCCACTTGTAAAATTCAGTGGTAGATTGAGTCTTCCACACTCTTAGTATGAATTATGGGATTTAAAAGTAGTAGTATGTGTTTAAGTACACACAGTCATGCCTGTATGTAGGTGAACCTAAAATTCCCAAAGGATCCTCTCTAATTATAAAATATGACTCCCAAATATATAGTGTCACAAGGACAGTCAATGGGGCTTCATCTTTAGATTTGCGGCCCCAAACTCAAAACTATTTAATCTTAGGAGTCAAAGAATGTAAGACCGTCCATCCTGGATCAGACTGGTGGTCCATTTAGCCCAGTATTTGACAATGGCCATGCTAGGTGCATCACCAGGAATGAACAGAACAGGTAAAGGACTCTTACAGCATTAACAAGTTCTAATAGTTATAGCTGAAAAAAGGAGCTCATTGTAGTTGCTAGGGCCAGCCACTAATGGTTGAGATAACTGCATGAACTAAGACAGTGTCTTACATAATGCTACACCATAACAGGGATTTTGGGCCTCTCTCTTCTGTCAGGTGATGACCAGAAGAGAACTTCTATTTAGTCTCTTAGGCCAATGGTTCTCAACCACTTTGTCAGGACATATTATTGTGTCACCACACAGTGGTAAGTGTGTCACAGAGAGCCAGAGAGATGGCTGGATTTGGCTTGGGGGAATGGACTGGTGTGTCCTGTAGGGTTACAATATGTCACCAAGTGGGTCACAACCTACAGAAAGCTGAGAACCACAGTCTTAGGCTATGAGAAGGTCTTCTCTTCCTTTCTACGTGTCAGCTCATGCACTGGATTAATGATGACACGAGATAGATAGAATATACCCTAGCCATTATACTTATGATCTGTGGCACACAGAGTATTCCTGCTAAATGTCAGTGAAAGAATTAGTTTAGGCTTCTTTCATTGAGACAGACATCTTGTATAGACTATCTACTTTGCATTTTACAAAACATTTAATTGAAGACTCCCAATCTTGCACACATTATACAAGTCTAACAACAGCCCCCTCAGGTAGGAAGGTATTATTATTGATATTTTTGCAGATGGGTAAACTGAGGCACAGAAGTTCAATGACTTGCCCAAAGTCAAACCGCAAGTGATTGACAGAGCAGAACATACACACTGTCACATCCTGTATATATCTAGGATCTGATCGTGCATCCATTACTCATGGAAATAAGTTGTTGATCCTGGTTTTCAAGCCAGCAAGGAAGATAACTCTTTTTCAAAAAGTTAACTTGGTGATATATCATTATGTCCTGTGGTCCTGTCAGACTTCTATATAGTTTGTATTTGGACTGATGATTTTAAGGAATGTGCAGGTACTAACATGAATAGCAGTCATCCCTCAGTACCCCAATATGTTAGGAGGAACCACTGGAGGTGCTGTATTGCTGATGAGATGTAAAAGGAGCTTTGTCACACTTGTCCTCAAAAAGGATTTTTTTGCAACTGTTGGGGTATATAATCCTAAAGCAGTGGCCATTTTCCAACTCCATTAATTACATTTGACCTGCCTAGATTATCCTTCCACTTTCAACTGAATGAATTATTTGTTTTCCTTTTTCCCCTGAAACTCTTGTGTAGGTTTATTCTAAATGCCAGATGTACAGGTGCTGTGTATCAGTCATGGGTGAAGTGATTCCCCTGAACAATTTATGTATCAGTTGCTAAAGCCATTTATATGCTATAAAAGATTAAGCCTCTTTAGTTAGTAAGCTTTTCTGGGAAAGGAAAAGTGCCTCCCTATGTGTGTTTGCCCAGCATCTATTTCAATCTTGATTTGGGCCTTTGGATACTATCACTGTAGAAATTATTATTAAATAATAAAACTAACAGTTTTACTCTTATTGATCAATGAGTTTATGATGCCTGACAGCTCAGGAGCAGATGACGAGTGAGATTGTGTCATCAACTTTTAAAACTATCATCTTGGTGCCCGGACACAATATTGATGTTTGTGTTAGTAGTGCACTGATGGGTTGACCAACAGCAATGCATTCTAGTGCACCCATCACCACCGTATGTGGATATTTGAAAGACAGTTTTAGGAAGGCGAATGACAAAATCTCATTAATTGCTTGCTTCTGATTTGTCACATACTTGTTGATTTGAAATCTTTAATCACTTTCTCTGAAGTAAAGTTTAATGTAATCTCAGACATTGTTCCTGCCTCAGATGGGCTGGCATTAGCTCTGATTTCTTCCTGATGTCTGCTTATGTCGTTTTACCTTCCAAATTGAAAATTATTTCTAGATGTTCTTTTCTAAATATTTTACACAGTGTGGTACAAACTGATAATGAGGGCACTGAAACTAGATGACTCAAGGATTTAGTGATGGACTATAGAGCCTTTCACCTTGAGTTTATTCGTTTAGATCTGACCCTAGTTTGCTCTGTAGAACATTATTATACATTCTCTGAAAGTATTTTGTGTTTGATAGGAAATTGAGGTGCTGTTTTCAGCCCACTTTTGGGCTGACAACTGTTCAAATAAAAAATATTCACTTATTACTAATTGGCACTCAAGTTATCAGTCTTGGTAATGATAGGTCAAGACTAGAATATATTTGAAAAATGAAATATCCTCTGACCCCTAAATATGGGCAGTCTAGATCAGGCTTCAAATTCCTTTCAAAAGCACAAAAATCACCAATATATTAAAAGGAAAATATACTAAATAGTTCTCAGCTGTAGTTTCAACCAACTTTTGCAAGAAAGTTAACCAACTTGTAGAATAGTTTATGCGTGGAAAATACAGAAAATCAAAATAATGACACTGCTGACACACATGCTTGGCCCAAGTATTGGAAAACCAAGCTGCTGTTTGATCTCCCGCATCCACTTATACACCCCCTGAAAATGTGGTAACAAGCCAGAAGAGGCAACTGGAGGTAGCAATAAACTATCAGCTTCAAAAAAAATACCACCACCACCACCATCACCATACACACAAACAGGGACAATAGCTTAATGATGGTTAGTAAAAAGGAAATGTCATCACAGGAAGCATGAAAACAGCACCTGAAAAAAATGCATTGACTGTTGAAAACACAGTCTTTTCCTGTTCAGCTAAACAAACATCTCACTACCAGATTTAAAGATTTCAAGAATAAAGAGAAAGTCATTACCATTGCTCCAACTCCTGATTTTGATCTCTAAATTCATCTCCATGTTTTCTTCTAGAATATGCTCCATCTTCTGGTACTTGGATTATGGGTCTGTTGTTCAGAAGTTCATAGCACCTAGAAATCAAGCTGAATTTGCATGTGTTCAGGCATTTCTGGAAATCAGGCCTTTTAAGACTTCTTATGACTAATTCAGATTATCAAAACAAAAGACAAGGTAAATCTGTTGAATAAACTGTTCCTTGAGAACCAGCTTGAAGAAAAACCCTATATAATTTCTGATTTTGTTTGGTTTGTTATATTTCTTTAGGTTTTTGGTATGTGAAAACCCCAACTGTATTATTAGAGGTGTTTGATGAGAAGAGACATTATTCTAACTACAGATATTTCCCCTGTAATACAGCATCATTATATTTGCTTGAGAATAATTTCAGCACACAATTCCTGCCACAATGAAGAACAAAATCTTTTGTAGTGTAGTCCAAACATAGGAAGATGGAATGTCAGATTCAACATTGCATTATGATACTTTTGGTGAGCTATATGAATAATGTTGAACCTTAAAAACCATAATTCCTTATATGCAATAACAACCCAGACATGCTTGGCTCTAGTATCATTAGCTGATGTCCTATTTTCTGGAAGAGCATTCTGTTGTACTGTGTTTTCAAGCTTTCTCAGTGGTAAACATGATGTAACATAATATATCAAATACTAGCTGTAACCAATCAATGATGGAGAAAATCAAAAAGGAATTTATGAAATACTTATTTATTTTAATCAATCAAAGCTCTTTAATTAAAACATTTTTTTTCTCAAAAGTTCTATGGTCAACAAAACATTTCCTTGGTAGTTCATATCCTTCACATAAACTTCCAGATTTCCATGGTTTTGTCCATGAGTGAGTGGCACATACAATTGTCTGAAGAGTCAGCATGAAATATTGGAAACATAGCTGAGAGCTTAGCTGAGAGTTGAAAGCATAGCTGAGAGCTTTATTATTTTGACAAGTTCCAAAGGGGCAGCCCTGTCACCAGAGTGAACCATCCCTGGGTTTCACTGGCTGTTACTGTCCGATTTTTAAATCCTCAGCCATTTTGCCTTTATGAATTTCAATGAGGTATGCAGCTAAAATAAGGTATATATCTGTGTCATGCCAAGACTACAAGGCAATTGTGATGTGAGAGGTGACTCAGCCAATTGCTCCTTGGCTGAGTCACTTTTGACACTACAAGGGCCTATCACATGATATGGTTCCCATCACGCATGCACGCACATAGCAAATTAGGAGAGTTGATGCATAAAGTGGTGTAAACAATCATCTCTTTGATTCCAGTAAACACAGTTAGATTCAGTCAAATTGCTTTAGTCCTTACACCCCTCCTCTTGAGGGAGTCTACACTAGTGTAACTTACATACTGGAAGTCTATAAACTTACATACTGAGAGATATACATTGAAGTAGCACTCATTGACTTCAACTTATAAAGTACACACTAACAGAGACTCACATATATATTGTTAGAGTTGATATACCTAAGAATACAGTCCAAACATCACCTGTAAAATCCTCACCCTGCTTCATTCTGTCCCTTATCAGTCTTATTATCCTCAAACTATATTAGTGAGTATCAGGAAACAACCTTCTGCTAATGCAAACAGATTTTGAGGACAATGTATTAATCTGTAGAAACTGCACTATGCTGTAGCCAAATATTTTACTATGTGCCATAGTTTACAAGGACTTTCCTCTCACTTCCATAATGCATACATACATTTGGTTTTGTAACTGACTTGGACTAATTCAAAATCCCAAATTTGAACATTGAAACAAATAGGCATAAACTTGCTGGCTACTGAATGTCTTGTTATCCTCTTGGTCCTACCATCAGCAGCCTCAACATCACTATTTGGGCAAATGTTCAGTACTTAAAATATCTAAAACATTTCATTCTTTTCCACTTTTCTCACTCTTTTCTTAAGTGGTTGCAGAAATGTAACCTTAGATATCTCTTTACCTAGTGCAGCGTGATGCTGAGGAGACTTCTGATATTGGTTATTGTCTGAATTTCTGTATACAAACACTTATCTCCATTCAAAAGCTATGAAAGGAAATGCATTTGATGATATTTTAACTCCCAATATGTTGTACATTTCAGAAAGCTTAAAAACGTTATTGTGTCATGAATTATATGTTGTAATGTTACCATGGCAGAGCTTAAGGACTCGGGTACCACAAATTACTGATGATCAAAGTTATGCTCTGCTAACCATGTTATGGCCACTGAACTATGTACAGAATGGGCAAGCATAATATTCATATGGACATTTGAGTCATGCCTGAGGAGCATCAAACTGAAGACCAGCTAGAGGATGTGCACATTTGTGAATAATCATCTTGCTATACTACCCTTAGTCAAAATTCTCATGATCATCCACTAAAAAGTCTGTCACTCTGAGTGGATGCTTTTGTCTCAAACACCGTTGATACCAGTCACTTCAGTGGTGATGCAATGGATTGACAAGAAGCTTCCTTGAAGAAAACCTACTGTGATGGATGTTTGGAACTCATATTATACTTTGTTCCTTTATACTCTGAGTGGCAGTATTTGTTGGTGCTCTTTTGCACTCTAATAATTATAAGTTACTTTTAATTCCACAGATAGCAAAAGTGAGTTAGAACTGCAGTGGAAATCTATAGAGGTGGAAATCCAAAGATCTACCAAAAGAGAAGACAAATGAAATCAGCAAGAAAATGCAGGCCTTACTAAAGAAGCACAACGTGGCCAAAGCATTTCAAAGCCACTCTGGAATGCCATTGGTAAGGAGATAGTATAACCCACTATACATTGGCCCTGCAATTAGTTTTAGCATTGCTAATAAGCACAAAAATCAGATGTCTTAGTCAAGCAAAGTGTGTTATCAGAACAGGAGAGCTGATGGACAAGATTGTTTTGCACAGTTGTTGCTTTTATCTTTTGGCACACATAGCCATTAATATCCTTGGCACATTACCTTTCAGAAGAAGATCACAAGTGTGGTGTTTCCACATCCAAACAGATCCATCACAGGGTGCAGAAGTGACCAAAGTCACATCTGAAGAAAATATTTATTCAGTGACACCCAAAGCTCTTGATGGGTGATGAAATAGTTTGTGAGGATTACCAGGATGATATAAAATATAGAAACTGCCTCCACGTTTCATTATATATCTTTAATAACAAACTGAATGCCTTCAAGAGAAAGGCTTTATCGGTGCAACATAGACTTCTTCATCCCATTCTGTGTAGTCTTTGGCACAGAACAGACGTAATGGGTCCCTAGATGGTTCTGAGAATGCTACAGATGGCTGTGCTATGAAGCCACACGTGGACCCACTCATCACATGAGAAGAAAATGAGCTTATTTAACCACCAAACCAGTGTCATCTGTAGACAGTATGAGTTAGAACTCTGTGAGCAGTAAATATATTGCTGCTGGTAGACCAGTTTTCTACAGCTAGGGACTGGTGCTCTCCAAGGTACTGATCACTTCCAGAAAATGGGAGCAAGAGATTTACATTGACTCACAGACTTTAAGGTCAGAAGGAACCAATATGATCATCTCATTGGATCTCCTGCACAACATAGGCTGCACAATGTAGGCCACTCCGCCTCATCCACCCACTCCTGTAATAGATCTCAAGTCTAGGACTGAGCCATTGAAGTCCTCAAATCGTGGTTTAAAGACTTCACAGTACAGAGAGTCCACCAGCAAGTGACCTGTGCCCCATACCACAGAGGAAGGCAAAAAAACACAGGGCCTATACCAATCTGCCCTGGGGGATAGTAACTTTCTAACCCCAAACATGGCAATCAGCTAATCCCTGAGCATGTAGACAAGACTCACCAGCCAGAAACCCAGAAAGCATTCACTGTAGTAACTCAGAACCCATACTACCAAACATCCCATCACAGGCTATTAGCGTATTTACTATAACATCCAAGAGCAAAGACATTTTGATTGCCGCTGTTCACTTCTGTCCATTGAACATTGGAAGACTAGGGCAGAGCAAGCATCCTTTTCTGTACAATCTGGTACAGACTATGATGGGAAGCACCAAGCAAACAATTTCACCATCTGACAGCCATTGAATTCCTTGTGAACTCCAGGAAGAATATTCAGCATTGAACTCCAGTCTAAAAACAATTGCTGTTTCTCTTTAAATATTTGTTTATTAATAAAATTGTTTTATTTTCTAGTACACTGTAGCATCCTTTCAGCATTAATTTAGAGGTTTCTTTCTGTCCTATTAGTGGACATCTATCCTCCCCAAAACCAACTTAGCAATTCTCACTATTTCAAGTGCAAGTCTTTCATGCCTATTCTGCTAATGATTTGGGGTGTTAAATGGTTTTATGTGTATATGGTTTTTTTTCACACAGCTTTTCCATTGATTAAATGATCAAACTGGATACATTTTTCCAGTGTCATGTGACAGTAATAAAGCCAGGCAATAAATGCTTTTGGGCCATGCAAAAAATTTCAGCATTTTCCTTTGATAGTTCACAACCAGTTTTCAAAAGAAGCAGCAGTATCTGTTTGGTATCAGCCTTTGGTTTACATCAGACACAGCCCAATGAAGCCTGTCTTTGCCTTTACTCAGCTGTTTCCGAAGAGAGAAAAAAAGCAGATGTTAAACCATTCATTTAGCCACAATTTGCCATCTGCCTTTGGCTGTGCATGGGAAACAGCCAAATAAGGCAGTGGGCCTGTTCCTGACTGAAGATTAATGTTTGTTGAAGAAGAACTAATAAAATGAAATAATAATGCATGGTACATTTCAGAACAAAATAGTAACCTTTAAAAAAATTTCAAACCTCAATAAATGTAACAGCATTAATAAGAAAAGATCCATGCTTGGAAAGTAAATAACTAATATTATACATTTAAACATAAACACACTTCTCTATCTGAAGTGCAAATATGTGCACAATTAGTTATCCCGTCTGCGAGGCAGGAAGCAGCAACTCCTAGGTTTCTTCTAATTGTAATGACAAAAGAACTGCAAAAAATTGCACCCAGTAGCCAAAAGATGCTAAAGGTAGCATAGCCTGGAGGAATGAGCATAGGGATTCTAAACGTGACAGTGCCACTGATCTATTCTGTGGTCTGAGGTAAGTCTCTTCATTTCCCCATCTGTAAAATGGGGATATGAATGCTCTCTTACTTTGCAGTGTAGACAGGTTAGTTAATATTTGTTGCAAACTGAAATAGTACAGTGATGAAAGTCATAAAATAGAAGCCCCAAGGAAATGAATTCTGTATTCACTGCACACTTTAGAAGGCAGGCAGTAAATAAGGTAGGCTCACTAACTGAATGACAAGGATAAAACCAATGAATGGCTGACTCATTTCCTGAGCACTATCCATCCTGTGGAAGAAAATAGTCTGCGATCATATAAATACTGTATCATAATGCCTACATACAAGGTAGCCTGATATAATTTGCACAAGCAATGTCACTTCTGGCATTTTCTTACTTCTGAGAGTTGGTATTAGGGGATGTCCCAAGCCAAAGAAGGAGAGAGAAAGATACAAGAGTCACTCTGGACACAGAAGGCCATGTCCTCTTGCCCTTGTTGGGCCTGCTTCCTGTAGAGGGAGATCTCAAAAGGAAGCAACTCAGCTCAGTCTGGGTGGACTGATCAGGAGAGCAGTTGGGTACTTCAACCTCCTGCAGAGAAGCCATGGGGACTCCAAGGAGTTGGGATCACACTGCTTAGTTAAGCCACCACAGGCCCTTCAGCCACAGAGAACAAGGACAATGAACTGCTGCCAACAGAGAAAGAGGCTTTAGAGGGTGACCTCGGGAGACTACAAATGGGATCCCAGAAAAGAGCCATAGTGCTGACAGAGGAACAGCAGAGATAAGAAGTCACCCAAAGAACAACTGCAAGGGCTCCTGTCTCTCGGTCCCACACCAGGACCATTATTTTGAAGGGCCATAGGTTGGAACCCGATGGAGCAGAGTGGGTGTGGATTCCCCTTCCCCAGTCACAGACTTTTACCATTGGGTGACATTGTCCTTGATCCTAGCTGCTAGACCAGGAGGCCACAGACAAGTGGCAACACTGATTTCAGCTGCTAGGAAAGGTGGTCAAAGGCTCTTGCTATGGGACAACAGTGCCATAGAGTATGTCCACATACACACTGTTTAAATTGAAATAACGCTGGTTATTTCAATTTCAATTTAAAAAATGGTAGGTCCACACGACATTCTCTTATTGTGAAATGAGGAACTCCCTCATTTCAATATAAGGAAAGTTATATCAATGTAATAAAACCTAATATTATATCGATATGATGGTTAAATTGAAATTGTTATTTAGAAATAACACAGTGCAGACATGTTATTTTGATTTAACTGTTAAATCCATTTAACACTTTTTGCCCTTCTCCTTCCCAGGTACTTTCCTTTTTCTATATATTGGGAGGGGCATGGCCCAGTGAGGGGGCCATGTTGCCACACCTCCATGGTGCCCCTCTCCTGAATCAAAATAACAAGTCCTGTGTCTGGACATGCTATTTCAATTTGGGGTTTTTTGGTGTGGTGTTAAATCAATTTAACTTATATAGATTTAATGATTTTTATATCGATTTTATTAAATTGATTATAAGTAAAATCGATTTAACTATGTATGTGTGGACATAGCCATAGACTCTTTCCATTGGATGATCTTGTCACTGATTCTTGTGATGGTGGCCACAGGCTCTCATTATTGGGTGATGCATCAGTGACTACAGCCACTAGACAAAGAAGTCAGACTCTCACCATTCGGCAACCTTACCACTGACTGTAGTTGCTAAACAGAGCAATCACAGGCTGGTGATATTGCCACCGATTCTACCTCTAGGCCAAGGTAGCTGGTTCTTCTTGTGATTGTAGAGTATCACTACTAGGCAGTGCTGTCGACCTTGAACACAAACCCCTCCAGCAGCTTGATTTTGCTACCTTAATACTCTTTTAATATAGCTTATTTCAATATAGATATTAAACTCAAAAAAGTCACTTTCAAAATACCATCATGATTTAAACACAAAAAAGACACTTTTCTAATCATGTAGTTTCAACCAATGTACATTAAACCAGAATGTACATGTAGTTTCCCAACATTATTAACTCAACTATTTGAAAAAGCTATGTTAAATGTAATATATAGTCATACACAAAAAAACACTTCATTGTGAGCAACTATAAAGACAGTCTTATAATGAGAAAAGACAGGCAACCTTAATAACAGTTGGCCTTCCAGCTCCGCCTATAATAATGCTAATTACAACTATTTTGTAATAGTAACAGTGTCTTGAAAATTTTCATTTAAAAAAATGAAGTCATGTTTGAATTTACAAGAGGACAAAAAATGGTAACATTTATTTCTAAAATTTGAAGGTTATTTTTCACCTGTTATTTTCAAATGATTGGATAAGGTTTTGGTTTTTTTTGAAGAACAGAATTTTATTTTTGAAGATGAAGGCTTTACACACCAAGATTCAATAAGATGTGGATTTTTGGAGGCTGAGGTATAAAATTCTGCCACTTCACTTCCACAATGCTAAGAAACACCTGTATAATTAAGAGTGCCATTCACTACCACAGGAAACGTTGGCTACACTCACAGTTGACTTTTTTCCTCAAGAGAAAAGAGTCAGTTCAAATATCACTCATGTACATTTCTACCCACTGAGATTCTACTCCCCTTAGTTGTATGATTATTTTTTTTAATTGTGAAGGAATGGAGTTGTTTGTGGGAATGTACAAGTACAGGCAGTTAATAAGCTGTGTGAATGACATAGGTGGATCCAGCAACAAGTCATCATATAAGGGCTGAGAGAATAACTGATTTTTCAATGAAGTGGCTGAACCAAAAAATCTGGGGAAAAATATCTGTTTTGAAACTAAATTGATTTTTGTCCATTTTTCTTGATGGAATGAAAACCCAAAACAAATTTGTACAGGTTGAATAAAACATTTCAAATGTTGTTTCAAATCATTTTTATCAAAATGAACCATTTTAACTTTTTCCCCAAAAAGTGTTAGTTTTTTTCTGCGAAAACTGTTTGCCAAATTCAACTTGAATTTGAGAATAATTTCAGTCCCCTAAAAGTTGCATCTTTTGGGCAAAATTATTATTTGCTGAAAAAAATATGTCTCCACGTGTGATATAGCCCAATCCTACAGAGCTAAAATGAGTTTAATATATTATACCATAAAGGCGCCAGACCCTCTGTAGAGGTAGGAGGCCAAGGACAAAGTGCTGTCCTCCTCCACATCTACTTATGACCTGGCCCTACAGATGTTAAGGAGAACACATATCCATGTAGGGAAGGGAAGATGGAGGCCCTATGAATAGCACTATCACTTGCAGAACTGCTCTATGTGTTATGTTGTATTATGTACTGGGTCTCACTTACCACCTCACTGCCAGTGTTTTGTACGTGCTTTGAGTTGCATGGAATCTGGAAGGGATAGTGAAATAGACCCAAAAAAGCTTTGAAGTGATGCTTCCGTAGTGTTAGTATTGCTAAGAAGAATTTTAGTTTTTTGTTTGTTTGTGTGTTTCTTGTCTCCAGGAGGAATTTGAGTCTTATTCTATGCTTAAGTAAAGCTTTAGACCTCATGGTTACCAAGATAACTTAGACATGGCTCTTCTCCTCCTCTCTTGCCCCACTCCATAACGTGTTTGTGTGGCTAAACTTACAGAGGTAGCTTAATATTATGTATACTTTCTCCACTCTCTCTGACTGTGCATGTACAGTGCACAAAGTACTATATTCTGACACACACTAACCCATATCTATATCCCTCTGCTTCTGACCTTACAAAGTGTCCTTTTCAGCAATGTCATTCTATAAATGTCCAGCTGCAGTCCAAGAAATGCATTTTAAATGTGGATGCAAACATTTCTATTAGTGAGAAACCAGAGCAGCATTTTTTTTTATTTTTTTTTTTGCCTTACAGGACTAAAACCTTCATGATGAAAGGAATAGCTCCAAAAGTAACACTTCAAGGCCATGTCCTTTACTGACATGGTGAAGTGAGGGGATCCCTGTGCATACTTTCAGTTGCAGAAGTGAAGAAAAGTTCCTCTTCCCATTTGTTAACATTTGTTGAAAGTAAAAGAACATATTGTATGGCCCATAAACGTTCCAGGGCATGTAAACAGACTGACACATTGTGCTCTATACTTATCTTAATTAATGATGAAAATCAGAACTTTTAAAATAGCTGTAGGTCTAATAATTGTTCAGATTAATTCCCATTTGTTAATGAGCTATCATCACCCCACACACTGTAGCATTGGTGCAATACAAATGAGGGTACCTGAAATAGTGTGTTCCGGCAAAAGATAGGGTTAAGAGACAGGTTGACTCTGCCAATCATTTGCAGTTTGATCTTGGGCAAGTTACTTCACCTCTGTCTCCATTTCTTCACCTGGTTATTTAACTATCAATCCTACAGCGATATGGTAAGGATAAATTAGATCCTGTTTGTACAGTACTTTGAATGTATAAAATGTACCCGGATGTCAAAACACAGGTTAAATCAATGGGTTGAATTCTCTACTTTGCCACAGAAAAGCTAGTTCATGGGGAAACTTTTGCATTCTCTTTCTTCATTTTGAGGACTACAATTTTCCTCTTAATCCCTCTGTTCTTCCCACTCCATGCGTCCAACCCTTGACTTCTTCACGGAATGTTTAGTCTAACAAAGAGGGCACGTCAACGTTGCCCTGGACAGACCTGGATGCCACTGAATGATATGTCAAAGCACATTCAATGGCGGCCTGTCATCCTTCTCAGTTGGAGCTCAAATGTGTCCACTTTAATTTTCAATAGGAGACCCAAGGTCTTCCTCTAGTCTTGCTAGCCCATATAATATTTCTGTGACCTGGTCGCCACACCACTGGTATTCTTACTAAGAAGTTTTTAATGCTATTTTTACAGTGAACTGTGTTAAAACTTACACCACATTATCCATAGGTTGATGACAGAGAGCTCCTTTGTAAAGCCCTTTGAAACCTACAGATGAGATGTGCTATATAAGCACTGGATAGTGTTAGTATTATTTTCTATTGATTTATTATAAAATAGGTATTGAAGTCAGGGGGACTAAAACTGTTCATGCTGGAGGTGACTTTGGCCCTTACTAATCTTGAAAAATTGTTTTTAATGAGACTTTTCTAAGGTGTGTTCATGAACTCCAATATTTGTGAAAAGATCCTTCTGCCTTTCATTCAGTCTATCTTTATTTTAGTTTTATAAGTATGTTAATATTTCAGGGAATTGGTTGCTGCTCCAAACTCAGATTACAAATCCCTAGATATTCTAAAATCATAGATAGGTTCAAATATCAGGGGGGTCAGCTCAGCCCTCCTTCCTTCTGAGGTATCTGAAAAGAGTTCAGAACAGGTTATCGTATGTGGCTCTTTCAAATGAGACCAAGACCCTGTCTTTTCTTATGGATCTTAAAGACTCTAAAGTGATATGTAAATTACTCTTATATTAATTTATACTCCTTACAACACAGGTTCTTAAAATACTAAAACTAAATAGCCATGGGATAAGAAGGAAGACCCTTTCAGGGATCAGTAACTGGTTGAAAGATAGAAGACAACGAGTAGGAATAAAAGGTCAATTTTCACAATGGAGAAGTGAACAGAGGGGGTCTCCAAGGTGCTATATTGGGACCTGTGGCGTTTATTGTATTTACTAATGATCTGGAAAAGGGGTAAACAGTGGGTTGCCAAGTTTGCAGAAAATGTTTCAGATAGTTACATTCAAAGCAGATTGCAAAAAGTTACAGAGGGATCTCACGAAACTAAGTGACTGGGCAAAAAGATGGCAAAATTCAGCTCTGGTAAGTGCAAACTAAAGCACACTGGAAAAAAAAATCCCCAACTATACTAATCTGACATCAGAAATAAGAACATTCAAAAACAAATAGGCAATCATTTTAATCTCCCAGGCCACTCTGTAAAGGACTTATCTGTGACTACCCTTAAACAATTTTTTTTCTAGATCAAGGCTTCAAAGAGAGACTTCAGAGTTAGAATTCATATGCAAATTTGATACCATCAGCATGGGTTTGAATAGGGACATGAATTGGCTGTCTTGCTACAAATATTAGTCTTTAAAAGCACCACGGGACTTTGGTGTTTTTCATCACAAACAGTGATTCTCACGTCTCTCTAAGGCCCTGAGGCAGTTGAGCAACTCATGTTGCTCGCTGTGTGGGCCGCCCCCCCCCACAGGCTTGATCCTTGCCCCCTGCAGGCCTGGTCCTGCCCCCCACTCTCCCAGTAAGCCCCCCCGAGCCACCCCAATCCCCTCCGCCCAACCTAACTCACTCTCCTGGCAACCCTCTCCACCTGGCCAGACCCCCCCCCCGCACTCTTTCCTGGTTGCCGGAGTGGCACGGCTGAGCCATGGCTCCTCTGGCCAGAGAAGCACTGATGGACCATGCTCAGAGCTTCTGAGCATACTCCATCAGAGCTCCTCTGGGTGGGAGGAGGTCTCAGCTGGCTGGAAGACAGTCTTCCAGCCAGGTAGGGACTGTCCCTTGTGCTGGGCAGCAGCAGGGGGGCCACACGGCCACGCAGCTTATGGGGAACATTGCTCTCAACCTCCCTACTTCCTGATATGTTGTTGTACACTGTTTGAATCTATACAACTTGTTTGAGTTGCTGAAGTAACCCAAACTGAAGCAGTGAAATATAATCACAGGATTTATCTTTCCCTCCTGTACTAAGGTTTTTTTTCTATGTAATTTTTTTCCACTTTCTGGCATCTGATGAAGAGGGACTTCACACACAAAAACTCATGTGAAAAATACATTTATCGGTCTTTGAAAGTGCCACAAGACTCCTTGTTTGTTTTGCTGAACGAGAGTAACTCAGCTATCCCTTTGGAACTAAATTAGCTGCTACTACCCAAGAAAGAGCTCTTGGAGTCACCATGGATGGTTCTTTGAAAACTACCTCTTAGTGCTCAGTACAACTCAAACAGGCTAACAGTGTATTAGGAACTATTAGGAAAGGAATAGAAAATAAGAGATAAAATATTATAGTGCAGGTATATAAATCTATGGTGTACCCATGCCTTGTATCCTGGGTCCCTTTCTGGATAACCTGTTTCAAAAAGGATACAGTGAAACTGGAAAATGATTCAGAGAAGGGAACCAAAGGGAAATGGAATGGCTTCCATCAGAGGTGAGACTAAAAAAATGGCGCTGTTCAGCATTCAAAAGAGATTATGGGAGGGGATAAGCAAAGTCTATGAAATCATGAATGGTGTGTAAAAAGTGAATAGAAAAGTGTTGTTATCCTTTCACACAGTTCAAAAGCCAGGAGTCATCTGACAAGACTGAAGGGAAGTGAGTTTAATACAAACAAGAGGAAGTATTTTTCACACAACACACAATTAACCCATGCAGCTCATTTCCATGGGATATTGTGATGGCCAAAAATACACTTGAGCTCAAAAAAGAACTGGAAAAGTTCATGGAGGATTAGTCCATCAATGGCTATTAGCCAAGATTGTTGGGGATGCAGTTCCATGCTCAGACAACCCTAAACCTCTAACTACTGAAAGCCAGGAATGTAAGATAGGAGTGAATCACTGCCTAATACCCCTGTACTGTACATTCCTCCAGAAGTTCTGGCAGAAGACACTGTTGGAGACAAGATACTAGGCAAGATAGAACATGGTCTAACTCAGCGTGGCAGTTCTTGTTTTCTTATTTCCCTTCAGATTTGGCTCCCTAGGTCATTTTTTATAAACATAAGGTTTTGCCCATTTTATTAGCCAATATGTCAGTGCTCCCCAGTTTCTGTGTTGTGCTGTTTAGTTGTCAGTTATATTTGGCTGCATTTAGTTGATCACTCATGCTTTGTGTGTATCAAGTCTCAGTGAAATCAGTGGGATTTAAGGGTGCTCAGTAGTTTTCAGGAGTAAGTCTATGATTTATGAAGTAATTTGGGATTAAAAGAGTTATACAGGTGAAACTGTGGGGAAAATGCACAGTCTTGGTTTACCAGATATAGAATGCATGTCTGTCTATGTACACTCTCTCTTAAATTAACAAGTAATTATATACATTATATATATATATAAAATTTAAAAAATTATATATATATATATAAAATAAATGTTTGGGTTGTGTATAGATTTTCACCTATTGTTTTGTTTCTTGTAGATTATTGGAACAATTCCACTGATGCCTAATCCAGTCCCAACCAACCAAGCAGCAGGAGGAGCTCAGGGCCTTCAAGTGCAACCAATTACCCCACAGTTATTGACCAATGCCCAGGGTCAGATCATTGCTACTGTCATTGGAAACCAGATACTACCAGTGATCAACACCCAGGGAATAACACTTTCACCACTCAAACCAGGTCAACAGGTAAATTATCTCTGGTTTCAGCAATTTCAAAAACAGCTGCAGTGCAATAACCATCTGCTCCTTATTCACTTTCCCAGCCTTTTTTGAGAATTCTCTGGTTTGTTACAATTCTATCTCATGTAATTAAAGGTATATGTTAATTGCATACAGACTCATTCAATCACTAAAAACAAAAAAAAATTCAAAAAAGTAGTTTTGCTTTTTTCTCTTATGAGCAAGATTCTTCATCTAGTAATATGTTATAGGCACTTCCATAATAGTTAACCCCAAAAATATAGGAAGTTTCACTAAAAAATCCCACTAATTTATTTGATCATATGCACACCACAGTTTCCTTCTAATTGTCCCACTGAGAGTGCAGGGCTTTCACAGCAGGCATGGGATGAGACTCACAAAAGCAGTTGCTGTCCTGAGATCCTCTGAGAAATGCTTGGATTTTACGACAATTGTGGAGCACAGAGGCCTTTTAGCAGAGACATAAGAAGTATCACAACTCTCCAATGAGTCATGGGTTCCCTGCTCCCATGGGCCTGTTGGCTGTTACAGAGGAGGAACCCACTCAAGCTAGAGCTGTGGTACTAGATTCTCCAGAGCAGATGGGAAAGGGTTGGATGCAGTGCTGACAAAGGCAGCTTCACATGGGCTACGTTCACACATGGGGGGTTATTTCGAAAGTTGTTTCGAAACAACTTGTATCAAAATAATGCCTTATTTCAAAATAAGTTAATTCGAATTAAGAAAATATTAATTCAAATTAAGGAAAAAAGCTCAAAGCGAAATAGCATGTTCGGACAACAGTTATTTTGAAATGAGTCACTGTTCTTTCAAAATAACATGTTCTGACGGGATTGTTTCTAAACAATCGTTTCGAAATAATGTTGTTTCGTCACCAAATGGGGTTTAAGTTGTTTCAAAACAACGGTACGTCGTGTGAACATGGCGTTTCTTATTTCAAAACAACCTCTGTTGTTTTGAAATAAGACTGCCATGTGAACACACCCATGGAGAGAAGCACAATAGTCTCTATCAATTGTTACTAGATGGTGCAACTATTTGCAGTGGGACGATCCAGTGACTGAAGAACCATTATCTGCACTTTCCATATTGTATGTCAATTGTTTATCCCACCTAAGTGCCTTGGCATCAGAACAATAGAAACACAAGAACAGGTCATCAACAAGCTTGTTTATATCCTCACAACCACTGAAGGCAATGGAGCTATGACAGTTTACGCCAGTTGAGGATCTGCAACATGTTATACAACATAATTAAAGAGTTACTATAAAGTGTCCACCAATAGATAAAAGAGACACAGATATATGTTAAATAATGTATTGGCTCCAAGATATAAGTATGAGGGTGACTCTTTAAAAACAAGCAAATGAATCCTTGCAGAGATTTTGTTTTCAGGAGAGAAGTCACAATTTTTTTTAAAGATTTATTTAAATAATGATTTTTCAAAAGATCAGCTGCTTTGGGCCCAATCCCGCTGACCCTATTCATTCAAACTCCAGGACTTCAGTGGATTGTGCCAAATAGCTCATCACAAAAAAAATCCCTTTCTTAAATCTATTGTAAGTGGATGTAGAAAGTCCTCCTGAATGTGGATGTAAAGAAATATAAAATTACCAGTATATTAAAAATACAATAAAATCACTATTTTGATTGGTGCTACAGAAAAACAGTTTTGTGCGTTGGTGCTCCCTCTACTGGCTCTTCCAGCTTTTACCTAAAGGCCCCATCTGAAGTCTGTGGAGCTGAGGCATTGATTTCAGCTGGAGCAGAGCTGAAAACTGATAGTGCTGATGCACAGGTAAAGAATCAAATAAGATGTAGCAACGCTGACTGTTGCATCATTTGAAAAGTGAATGGGATGACGCCAGCAATAAATTAGTATTGAACTTATCCAGTTATCTCCCAAACATACTGATGAACCCAAATTACAAATTTTGGCTGTAGCTATGAATCTCCCCATGGTGTGGGTATGTTTCAGTCCAACATTTTGGTTCAATTCATCTCTACTTCTCTGCTATAAAAGCTAATTTTCAGAAAAGCTGAGCACTCACAATTTCATTTAAACTTAGTGGGAGGCACTGTACATACTTATATTAAGAAATTATCTCCTGCTTTGAAGAGCTTACAATCTAAATTGACAAGATAAAGTTAGAAGACAGAAAGTTTTATTATCTCAATTTTAGAGATGGAGAACTGAGGGAACAGAAGAATTCAGGATTGCATTTTCAAAAATGCTTCACTGATTAAGGAATGCAAGTCACACTGAGAAGTCCCACTTTAAGAGACTTGCCCAAAGTAAGTGACAGAGCCAGGGGTGGAACCAAGAAACGAGTGCTTCACATAAGTGTAAATTCAGTGTAGCATTAATTAGTTTAAAAAAAAAAAAGGACTAACAAATCGGGGGCAGGGCTATAACCCAATTCCTGCATGAAGTGATAACTATAGTATGTTGAGTATATGTACACATGCAAAGAAGGATGAATCACATTATTATCTGAGGATTAATGAAGTCAATCAAACAGTGTGGATGTGACCCATTAGCAAAATCTGATAAGAAGGTGAGAATGTTTAGAGAGAGAAAGTTACTTTTTGTAAAAACAAAAAAAAAAAAAGAAGAAGACAAGGACTCTTGTGGTACTTAAAGACTAACAGATTTATTTATTGCATGAGCTAGCCATTCCCAGTCCCTATTCAGACCCAGTTTGATAGTGTCAAATTTGCCTATGAATTTCATCTCTGCAGTCTCATACTGAAGTCTGTTCCCCCCCCCCTTAACTATGGTAACTTTGCCCTTAAAGAGGCTGAAAATGTTAATGTTCATATTTAGGCACTGCCTGGTTTTTTTCAGAGTGTAGAGCACACAGCAGTTCCTTTTAGAGTCAATATTGCAAAACGTATTTGTGACTGTTCAAATTTAAAAGTGAAATTTGATTTGACCATATTCACAACTTGTGCTTCACAAATGGAATCAAAACAGTTAATAGGTGTATCGTTTGTTTAAAAAAATCATTGGTGCCTTCATCAAATACATACTTTGTTAGCTTCTTTGAGTTTTTGAAATAAAAAGCTAACGTTTGTGGGTGGTGTCTAGAAGGACAGTGTTAAAATTAAAAACAACCTTGAGAAACAGGTGAACCAATCAGAAATCAATAAGATGAAATTCAGTAAAGGCAAGTGCAAAAGTACTTCACTTAGGAAGGAAAACTCAAATGCACAATTAAAAAACGGGGAACAACTGGCGAAACTAAAGAGTAGTACCACTGAAAAGGATCCCAGGGTTATATTGGATCACAAATTGGATGTGAGCCAACAGCGTGGTGCAGTTGCAAAAAAGGCTAATATTGTGTTGGAGCGTGTTAATAGCTGTGTCTTATGTTAGATATGGGAGATAGTTGTCCTACTTTTCTTGGCACTGGAGTGGCCTCAGCTGGAATACTGTGCACAGGGCTGAACACCACACTTTAGCACAGATGTGAACAAATTGGGAAGCGTCCAATGGAGAGAAACAAAAAATGATATATTGTACAAAAAAACCTGAAGAAAGGTTAGAAAAAACTGGACATTTTTATAGTCTTTGGAAGAGAAGACTGAGGGGAGAGTTGATAGTCTTCAAGTATGTTAAGGGCTGTTAGGAGGAGAATAGTGATCATTTGTTTTCCACGTCCACTGAAAGTAGAACAAAAAGCAATGGGTTTAATCCACAGCAAGGAGGATTTAGCTTTGATACCAGGGAAACTTTCTGACTATAAGAATAGTTAAACACTGGAATAGGCTACTTGGGGAGGATGTGGAATGCCCTTCCTTGGAAGTTTTTAAGAGCAAGTTAGACAAACAGCCATCGAGGATGGTCTAGGTCAGGCGTGCCCAAATTGTGGCTCGGGAGCCACATGTGGCTCTTAAATGAAAAATTGAGGCTCCTGGAAGAATGTCGGCAAATCAGTTTAGGAAAGCAGCCTCAGCCTAGGAGTTCAGGAGGGGGTCAGGATAGTGGGGAGAAGTGCAGCATGGTCGGGATTTTAAAAAACTCTCCAGTAGCCTGCAGTCTTCTACATCGAACAGCAGCTAAGTTTTTACTGTATAGGCCTAGTTTTCATGGTAAACTTAAGTAGTTATTGGAATCCGACATTAGCATCAATAATTGCCCTCTTTTCATGATAAAATTAAAGCGTGCAATGAATTTTAAACTTAGTAATTTTGGAGTAGGTAAAAGTATATGGTTATATGCCTCAGTGCAGCTCTTGAAGGTTTAATAATCGACTTGTGTGGCTCTTGAGTTCCATAAGCTTTGCCACCCCTGGTCTAGGAATACTTGGTCCTACCTCAGCGTGGGGGTATGGGCTAGATGGTGTCTCCAAGTCTCTTCCACCCCTACAATTTCTTTGCTTCTATTCTTCAGTTCTATGAATATATTCTTGAATTATCTACCCAGCTGTAGGTTATATCCCAAATGAATGTGGGTCCAAATTATTCTATTGCTTTTTAAAATTCAATCATCCAACTTTCTGATAAGAGCCAACAGACTAGCCAAAACTAATTTGTAGTCCCAGTAGTGATGCCCAGAATCACAGGAATTGCCATAGCACAGTGGGCAAATGACCCATCTAGTCCAGTAAAAAAAACAACAAGGAGTTGTGTGGCACTTTAAGACTAACAGATTTATTTTTTGCATGAGCTTTCGTGGGAGAAGATCCCACTCCCATGAAAGCTCATGCAAAAAATAAATCTGTTAGTCTTAAAGTGCCACGCAACTCCTTGTTGTTTTTTTTACTGAACTAGACTAACACGGCTATCCCTTTTGAAACCATCTAGTCCAGTATCCTGACTTTCACAGTGGTTAGCACCAGATGCCTATGTCCCAGCTAAAAGTCAGTGGGACATCTGCTTTTAAGTCACTTATTGAAATTTTTATTTTTAGCGATTATATTGTGTTCTGAGCATGAGGATTTATGCCACTTATGTACTTTTTTAGCCAACCTACTGTAACTGTAGTTGGCTTAGTTGTTATATGAATGTCTAATAGATTTTTTTTAATCTTGCTAAATTCTTGGCTTTGTTGATACCATATGGTGATGAGTGCCACAGGTTACTTATGTGTTGTGTAAAATGTTGTTTCCTTCTTTTAGTTGGAAATATGTTGCTTTTTAATTTCATAGGGTACTGTCTTATTTTATAATGAGAAAATAAATGGAAGCTTCCAATTTATGTTCTCTCAACTATTCACGATTATATAGCCATCTATCATGTCAGCTCCTGTTCATTTCTTCTCCAAACTATATAGAGTAGCACTGTTTCGTGGTTTTTACCATTTTCAAAGATATTATCGGTTTAGGCAAATATACAGTTGCTCATACATACAATGGGAAATTTTTCTGGACTTAGTAATTCCTTTCAAAACAGTGAAAATATTTAAAGTGCACCTATTGTAGGCCTCATATTTTTAATCTCTCTTCATAAACATTTCTTTCTCAGCATCTAAACATTTTCATTACCCTTCTCTCAACCCCTCTATTTCAGATAGTTTCATCAGAACTGAACACAGTAGTAGTGGTGAGGTGCATCACCAATTGATGTAATGGCATTATAATGTTTTTGGTATGATTCTCTGTCCTTTTCTTATTCAGTCTTACATTTTCTTTGCTTTTTTGATTACCAGTGCTCCTTGAGCAGGTGTTTTCAATGAGCTGACCACTGTGATACTTATATTTTTTTCTCTGAATTGTTACAGTAAATTTAGAACCCAACAATGTGTGTGAGTCACTGAAATTATTCCTTCTAATGTACCTCATTTTATATTTATCTCTATTACATATCATCTATCACAGTGTTTTCCAGCCATGTATCTTAGATAGGGCCTTCTGGAATTCCTCATGGTCTTCTGCATTAAACTTAGTAATTGTGCCACATTTTACCTGGTCATTTTTCACCATATACTCCAGGTATTTATTAGAAGTATTAAACAGCACTTGTCCTAATATGAATCCTTAGAACACCCCATAATAACCTTCCTCCAAGAGAAAATTGATCATTTGTTCCTTTCTTTCTTCAGGCTCTTCCCACCATACCCAATCTCTCACCTCCTTACCACAATTCCATGAAATCCCTTGTTTTCTTATCTCATATTAAAATCTACCTTACTCTCACTCATTTTTTCTCTGGCATGTTCTTGTTGCTTTGTTGTTTTATGGAGGCCATGCTCTTCTTTCCCTGTGTTTCAACATAGCCACTAAATCATAGTGTCTCAATGTCACTTCACCGTTTTCCTTTGCTTTTCGTAGTACCTGACTTTTGTTCATGATGGTGACAGTACCAGTTTTTCTCATTTTCATAAATTACATATCAGTGTCACTGGCAAACTAACATTCTCTGTAATCCTTCAGCCAGTTACATGGGTGAAATAATTGTAATTTTGGGGTAGGAAAAGCTTTGTCCATTATCCCAATTCTAGAGTAGTAGAATAAGGCTGCAAAATACCAGTAGTAACCTTCCAAAAAACTTATGTACTTATGGCTCCTCTCACTGCAGTACCTGGAAGTGCCACAAAAACTAAAGTATCTGCAAAACACTTCCATGAGTGACGAAAATGCAATTATTCCCATTTTCCAAATGGGGACCTAAGGCACAGAAAGATTAAGGTCAATCTAACTTCCTCTCAGTCATTTCAGTCAGGTTAGAAGATCACCAGATCACTTGTGGACTATATTGAATATTTATAGTCAGCAATCCCAGATGTGGTAAAATATTACCTGCAATGAGGTTAGTGATGAAATTCAGTTTTCTGGGCATAAGTTGATCCTCGCTTATGCCATCTTAGTCAAGAATAATTCCAGTGACATAAAATTGGTGGATGAGATAGAAACACCTGACCCTTTCCACTGATGCACTTTTGTGGAAAATAATTATTTTTGTAAAATACTATGTTCTGTTTTGATTTTTATCATATTCATCCTATTCTTGTGGCTCTAGTACATACGTGTAGCCAGGGCCAGTTATTCCATAGAAGTGGCCATGGCAGTCACCTAGGGCGCCAACAATTAGGGGGTGCCAAGGGTTGAGCTGGGGCTGCTCCATTCCCTGCCCATGGCCAGACCCCTGCTGCGGCACTGCTCCCCAGCTGAGGACAGGCCCCTGCCCATGGCTGGACCCCAGTGGTAGCGTCACTCCCTGCCCACAGCCAGATCCCCAGTTGGGGCCAGATCCCAGAAGCGGCAGCATGACTCCCCGCCCACGGCCAGATCCCGGTGGCAGCACCACTCTGCCCATGGCTGGGGGGGGGGAGGGTGACAAAATCTGTGTTGGCCTAGGGTGGCAAAAAACCTTGGGCCAGCCCTTTCTGTAGCCCTCCCAGGTTCTGATCAATGATACATACAGTAGTTATGCTCTGTGCTCCCACTACACACACCTACACAGAGTGGCGCATGGAGTATCAGCTGCTGCAATTTCTGTAAACCCTTGTATCTTTGGATAGAAAATGTAGAATAGTCTGAAATATATCTCATAGCTTGCATACATGTCCAAAATTGGAAAAACGTCAACTCCTGCATTAGCTTTAATTGATTGTGTCGTCTGGAAAAGTCAGAGTTAAACAAACTGCCCTATTTGCAATCTAATCATCACCTCTCTTTAAATCCTATTTCTGGAATGGAAATTATAGTGGATGAAAACAGAGTGAATACTTTAATGCAGTTTCATATCATAGAACACCATCATTGTTCTTTAAGCATGACATTTACAGCCCACCCATCACACACAACCTGCACCCAGGATTTCCAGAACACTATATAGGAGTGAGAGAGGATGGAATCTACCCCCTAGCCATGGATGTGACAACGGGTAGTTCTCCAGCCTTTCTGTAGAGACTGGAATAGAAGCCACCAACTCAGAGGCATCTGTTGTATTGTGGTACTTTGCCAGGAGACCTGTGAGATCACTAACACAGAGATCACATACTCACCCATTCCCAGATCTGCTCCTGAAAGCCCTGCTCTCCAATGATTTATGCAGAAGGGATAGAATGCCCAACTCCGTCCCATTCAGGAAGGGGGGGGTTACCATGGGCATTTAGCCTGTGGACAAAATCTACCCCAGCTGAATAAAATCTTTACAGGCATTTGATGCATCCAGATCTTTGAAAGCTGCAAGTGTTTTAGTCACATCCTTGGCCAGTTTTCTAGGGCTTGAAGTTCTTTGAAGGAAATCCAGTTGTTTAAATAAATCTCAAGACTTGTGAAATGATTTTACTTTTTGATCCATAAAGAAATCATAAGGGGCAGCCAGGTTAGTCTAGCTCAGTAAAACAAACAGAGAGTCCTGTGGCGCTTAAAGAGTAACCAATATATTTATTGCATGAGCTTTTGTAGGAGAAAATCCCACTTCATCAGACACTTAGAATCTTCAAAGCATCTGTCAAAGTGAGATTTTCTCCCACAAAAGCTCATGCAATAGATAAATTTGTTAGTCTTTAGATGCCACAGAACTCCTTGTTTGTTTTAAAGAACTCAAAGTACAGTAGGCTAGAACTGATAGGGTGACTTATGCCAGTATGAAATAATAGTTTAAAAAAACCACCAAGTGGCCTGATTCCCCCACCTCCAATTTTTGAATTCCCCTGTAATAGGAATAAGGACATTAAAAATAAAAAGATGCAAATATATGATCCATAGGAAGCGGTTAGCCACCTTGAATTAGATCAAATACATCTAACAAGTAACAGTTGTTCAGAGAGATTTAATTGTTTCTGTATTTATCATCAATTTATTTTTGGGTGTGTGGAATGTACTCTTAATTTGGGGTGCTACTGAAGATACTAAAGGGACTTCTTACCTGAAACCATGTGTTCAGTAAAATCACACAATAGTTGTCTTTATGCACCTTAAAAATCCAAATATAACTCATTCATCCTGAACAACACAAAGTGGTCCTTTATTTCCCCACTGTAACAACTCACATGCCTAATAATTAGCATGACTTACGAGGCCTTTTTTGTTCATTTTTGTAGTCTTTTAGGCCTGCAGAAAAAATCAATATGTTATAAAAGGATAATAAAGACTTGTTATCTTAAAATGATATAGTATGATACTGTTCTGTAGTCTAATAAGGCTGTGTCAGGTTATAAGAAATCTATAATATTAGGGTACAATAAGGCTGTTTTATATTATAGGACCTGTGTACCACCTTCAGAGCTGGCAAAGATCTCCCTTGAATTTGATGGGAGTTTTGTGTAAATTCAGTGGTACAGAATGACCTCACTGCACATTAAGCAGTGAGGGTAGTGTCTGGCTTGTTTGAAAAGGTGTGTGCCCCTTTAAAGGCTAGGGAGAGATTTGGAGCAGCCACTCCATACCAGATCAGCATGTAGATTGTCACTCATTTCTGCCCACAGGTGACCAGAAGGGGGTTGGGGGGGGGGCCTATATCTATCCATGCTGGTTCAGGAAAACCATTTTTTCCCCAGACTGGGCAGAGTAGAAGGTGCCTTCCATCTGTGGAGGTAGTTAAATACCAAGTTTTGGCATGATCTGTGGATGGCATCATGCTAGTCACTCCTTTCTGAGAAGACTGGGAAAGAATAATTTATCCCTCACCACGAGATGGGCCAAGGGGAGGTGTGTGGGAGGATGGGCAGGAGTTCGCCTGCCTCACAGCAGGTTGGAAGTTTAGTTGGGGCAAAAAAGAAATGGGAGTTAGGTTATTATGAGGCAACTTGCTATCAAAGCTTAGGATTGATGCTCAGTGCAGATAGTCCATAGGCAAGGGATACAGTGAAGAGATGAAATAGATCAGTAAAGAAGGTAGTCTTTAAAGGAATGGAAGTAGGGTGAATTGGGGCTCTTATGAATTGTATAGCATGGAGTCAACTCTGTGCTCCGTTATAGTTCCCCTTCAACCTTCATTTGAGGAGTGGGGCAAAGCCCAGCAAGGGACTGTCTGGGGACCAGGGTGGATAAAGAGTGAGGGCATACATCACTCCTCCCCCCTTGGGTATGTAAATATTTACAGAATTACCTGTACTGTACCATTTTACCTGCTAGCTACTTCCAGGCATTTAGAAATAAAACTGCAGCCTAATTAAACTATGTCGTATCCTGTCCTTCTGATATAGCCAAATAACGAGCTTAGTTTTTAGGACTGCATAAGAGTCTGTTATGAGGATGAAGAGTCTGAATCTCCTTTTGCTCCCTCCAGTGGGAAGCAAAGCATCTCCAGAAAAAGTTAATAGTGTTGTATCATTGTAAACTTGGTGGAAGAACAGACTCAGATCCATAATGTATCTTTGTATTTTAATTGCATTTAGCCATATCTGGCAAACATCTTAGCTGTTAGAAAATATAGAGAGAAAAATTGTACATGACTGGATTTCAGAAGTTTCACAGTATGCTGCCAACTAAAAACAAGTTTATAGACTGAGGAATAGTAAAGCATTACAAATAATTTTGAATTCCTGGTTACTGTCATATTTTTTTTTATTATAACCCCATGGTCCCATTCTAAAAGGACCCTTCTACCTTCATGAAATCATGTTGACTTAGATAGGGACTGAGGGTTTGTCTTTATGGATCAGATTGTAGGGTGAGAGATTTAGGGCTTATCTACACTGAAAATTCTGTGAAAATCCCCACATATTTGACTCAGCAGGATCAATCAAACGACCAGTGTGTACCAGCTCTGTCTATCCAGGAAGTGCTCTTGTCTCGATGCAGTAACTCCACCCTTCCAAATGGAGTAACACCAAGTTGACAGGAAAGCACTGCCAGTTGACCCAGATAAGTGAAGACAGTGCAGTAAGTCGGAGTAACTAAGTTGATTGGAGATATGCATTCTGTGGCACATAGATTGTGTATCTCCCATTGATTTAGCTCCATGGTGTAGACTAGGCCTTATAAAATCATAGTATTGCTGGACATAGCAGAAGTCTCTCTGATGCTCATTTCAATAAAGAAAATATATAAATAGCCTGTCAAGTGTTTAGTATTAGATGTGAAGAAATTATCTGATTATACTAAACATTGAACGGGTGATTTTTGGACACAGCTCAAACTGCTCCCTTCGAACTTGTAATCTAAACTTTGATGTGATATGCCGCATCAAAATCAAGCATTTCTTTGGGACTAGAAGAATCACAAGATGAATTCAAAGTACATTTCCTAGTACATTTTCTAAATTTTTATTTTTACATTTTAACATATAGCTCCATCAGCCTGCCCAGACGCAAGTGGGACAAGCAGCCTCCCAATCCAACCTCCTGCATTTGGCTCACAGTCAAGCCTCAGTGTCTCAAAGCCCAGTGCGTCAGGCTTCCTCTTCTTCCTCCTCATCCTCCTCCTCTTCAGCTTTGAGTGTTGGCCAGTTAGTCAGCAGTAAGTATTGCTCCCTGGCTCTCTTTATTTCTCCTATCTGTTCATTTCTGGTTTTGCTTATCTTCCTTATCTACCTTTCCTCCTTATTCATATAGTGAACTGTATATTACTAATTGGAGTAAGACTTGTAAGTAAGAACAGCAAAGGCCTGTGATTCAAGGGGCAGGGTATAAATGTCCAATAAAAAATCCCAAACAACAGTAAAAATGGTCATAAAAAACTATAGTAACCCTTGATTGATTATCCTAATAGCAGACAAAGTGGCAACCTATCCTCATTCTTAAAACTGAAAAGTAGTTCATATTATGTAAGTCTGTAACTATCTGAGATCAGCATGACACATAGGGTATGGAGCAAACTACCCAACATCTGCCTGTTGTAGGGTTTATGCATCTTCCTTTGAAGCATCTGGTACTGGCCATTACCAAACAGTATGCTTGACTAGTCTAACTGGATCTTGGATCTGATCCAGTCTGGCAAGTGCTGTGTTCCTTTAACCATCCCAGGAATTGAAGCCTGCTTATAAAGTAGTATATCTTTCCAAGAACATATGGCATCAGTGCCAATGTATCTACCCATACATTAGCCAGCATGGCTGAGCTAACACACCTAGGCTATGTCCACACATACATCATCATTTCAAAATAACCCATTTCGAAATGAGTTATTTCAAAATAAAGACCTTACTTTGAAATAAATTAATTTGAATTAAGGGAAAGCCTGCTTTTGAAATAGCCCTTGTTTCTAAATGGTTATTTCAAAACAAGGCTGTTCGGACATGTTGTTTTGAAACAGTTGTTTTGAAACAACGGGGTTGTTTTGAAACAACGTGTCCAAACACCATTGTTTCGAAACAACAGCTATTTTGATTAGATGTGAGGTTTAACAGTTTCGAAATAACGGCCATTATTTTGAAACAAGGGGGCCCGTTGTTTCGAAATAACGGTGTGTGGTGTGGACATGCCACTTCTTATTTCGAAACAACCTCTACATTGTTTCAAAATAAGAAGCCTGTGTGGACATACCCCTAGAGTAATAATTTAGGACCTAATCCAGTCCTAGCTGAAAGACTCACATTGACTTCAGCGAGATCAGTCCTTACTGCTCCAACAGGGAAATAGTAAATTAGTGTCTCATCTGGGGAAGGAAGGAATTGTGACCCTTAAAACAACAATTTGCTCATGAGACAGCAATGTACCCCCTTTCTAAAAGCTCTGTCTAACTTTAAGCTACAGTTCAGTTCAACCTATATAATTTTACTTCAGTAGGGATTTGCAGTGTATATTTCAGGTCTAATTAATGAGAATAGAGAAGTTCAGACAACACAGAAAATATTCATGTGCCCATGTCTATTTGTAAGAGACAAAACGGGCAAATTAAATAGGGAGTGACAGCTATAGAGTAATCTAATTAATTAGGGCAAGATTCTGCCATCCATACTCACAGTGAGTAATAACTTACTCTACAGGTAGCCCAACTGAAATCCATGGAACTGTGGACTAAGGTACTACTCAACATGAATAAGGGCCTTTCATAGCTTCTAGTGAAATGCATTTTCCATATTCCAGAGCAGTTTTCCATAGCCTGTTCTAGTTTGTTTTCAATCTATGTATATATTTTCCTTGTTATTGTATAGCTGGCTTCCCCCAATGTGTTTTCTAAACTTCTGCAGGCTTTTTAAAATTTTCTCTAAAGTCCCTCCTTTCTTTTCTTTCTATTATATATTGTCTCTGTAATGTCCTGTGACACATTTTATGTTTCCCTTTGTGTTTTATTTTTTGTTTCTCCCCCTCTACCACTGTCTTTTTTCCTTCAAAGATTTTTATTTCAAATTTAGTTTTTAGGATCAAATTTTGCAGTTATGAGTTCTCATTTAGGCAAAATTATTATTTAAATAACAGTGTGGCATAAGCAAGGACTGCAAGATTCACTTCTGTTTTTTTCCTGTCCCTGTGCATAGTATGTTATCCTCATTTTCTTATACTGTGTGTGTGACCTTCTGTCCAATCACTCACTCCTTCTCCCCTCTTTCTTGCTTGCTCTCTTTCTTTACTAGTCACATACCACAAAAGAAAAATGTTAAGGGTCATTTTTCTCCTACTTCCCTTTGCAAATCCCTAATCTCTACTGCCTCTTTCTCCCCATTTCATGATTTTTCTTACCACATATCTCTGTGGATAACATATCTCTTTTCCTCACACTATAGGACCTATCCCCCTATGAATCCCATTCGCTATTTGTCTGTCCAGGTTCTTATATTGTCACCCATCACCATAGTGTTTGTGCACATCCTACAACTAAACTACAACAAAGCTATTTCTCTCTTCCTTTCCCCCCTTTACTGTGTGCTCTCTATTTGCCATTAGCAGTGTCTTGTCCTGCTTCTCTCTACCCTGTTTGCTTTCTCCACACCTACATCTTCCCTGATGGTGTATCAGTTTTTCGGCACTGTTTCTTATTCATTACTACATAGATAAGAACAGATTTGCATTCTGTAGAAGAAAGCAGCACACACCCAGGCCTTACTTAATCCCCGCAGATCTGGCATTACAAGGAGACATCTCTGCAGCAGGAGGAGATGTTTCCAAGGCAGAAGAACAGCAAAGAATCTATAGGAGATTATCAATCCCCAGGTTTCATAGCAGATTCTCTCTCCTCATCCCTCATTAATACTCCCAGCACCAAAAAAGAAATTCCATGTGGTGTTTTTTCTGTCCCCTTAAGTGGAAGGGTTCCCAGTGTACATCTCTCCATGTAGAGGTCCCAAATGGCTCCTTCTTCCCTCAGCAGACCTGGTAGGCAAATTACTGCTTTAGCAGGAAAGATAGTAATCTAACCTAGCAATAGTGTGAGATGGGCCTGAGCCATTGTAAATGATAGTGTCTGAGGAATCTCCTGCATATAAAAAGCAATATACTACATATGTCAACAGTAGGGGTTGACTGAAATCAGAGAAGACTTTCCATGACCATCAGTGGACTTTGGATCAGATCCTAAATAGAAATCTGATAAAATGAGATCCAAAAGTGACTTTTTGAAAAGTTCATGGGTGAAAGAAAGTGTTACAACACAGCCCCTGTCTACTAATACAATCTATATTCTAAAGACATTACATAAGTAACATACCATTTCACTAAGCCAGGTTCTAGCTATTACTACCATGGACATCAGATCATTTCCTCTCCTTTTCATATTTTGCATGATAGGTTTTGATCGTAATTCCAGAGGAGGAGTTCAGCCTAATTCTTACCTGGTCTGAGATCCCAGTGTAGGAAGTGACCTCTTGCAACCTTGCCATTGCAAGAGTTCAGTTGCAATAAAACTCAACACAATTCATCCATAATTATGTCCAAACAAACAATCTTTACTTCTTACATCTTTTATCCTTTTCCTTCCAGCCAGGTTCAGTCTTTCCACCAAACCCCAGCAATAGCCATAAATACCCTTAGTACTGAGTTTGCTGCTTTCAAAACTACATTTAAAAGTGCTTTGGAAATGGCTGATTTTTCCAATAGTCTACCCTAGCATCCCAACTCAGGATCCTAAAATGAAGAAAGGACGGAAGTGGGGGAGCCCATCATCTTAATGCTTTGTATCCAGTGGATCACTCAGAGCACTCTTTACAGTTTATTGTGTCAGTGGAATTATATACATTTCGGAAAAGATTTTCAAAGGCACAAAGGGCAGTTACACTCCCAAATCCCACTTGCGTCTTTGAAAATCCCTCCCTTAATAACCAATGTGGTTTGCAAGTCATGTGTGTACAGTAAGTAGAAATATTTCAAACATTTGTGGGATAACAGTCACTTTGTATGAACAAATAGTGTTTTGTAAAGCTGAATGATGTTGGTTAGATAGATAGATAGATAGATAGATAGATAGATAGATAGATAGATAGATAGATAGATAGATAGATAGATAGATAGATAATGTGTATCTTTATGTATATATACACGTATATGCATGAAATACATATGGGTCCTAATTTATCTGATATACTGAGTGTGGGCAGCCCCCACTGTCTTCAGCAGCAGTTGCATTGTTGAATGTTCAGCACTGCACACACACGTACAATAGCTCACAGTACACGATATAAACCTGTAAAGTTTCATTTTTTAAAATCCAAGCTACTTTGCAACTATAGAAGAGAAAAATACCATTGTTTCTGATGAAATTATATAAAATTATATAAATATATATTAAAACATTCTAATCAACATAAGCTAAATGTATATGCTAAAAATTTCTGTCTTTTTCTCTCTTTGGGCTAAGTGATTTTTTACATGGTGTTTCAATCCTAAGGGAATTTTTACATCAGGGTTATAAACCCCTTGAAAATGAAAGCTTTCTTACTGTAGTGCTGACAAGTTCTTAACTATGCCAGTACTGACTGCAGCCACATAATGTGGTGTTCAGCACAGTAATGTAATCTAGCACAGTCCTTGGACTACTACTTGTATTTACAGAAATTGACAGGTTATTGTGCTGAAAACTTTTCACCTAAGAAGCCTCAGGAATGAGGTGAAGAACAATAGAGAGATCTTACTGGGAGAACGGCTTCACTACACGCAGGATTGAACAACACTTTGAAATCTTCTACCATCCCAGTCCCATGCTGTCTCTGGCTTGGTGAATGCTTTCATTTAGCCAGGGATCAGTAGCTTGGGGGGCGGGGGGGAGTTTCATTCTCCAGCTGTTGTGTCATTTCCCTTGATAAATCCTAAATTGACTGAGTTATCCCGCACCAAAGGAGCCTTCCTATGGTAGACATCCTTTATTATGTGCCCTTTCAGGGACAAAGGCTTCTGTGTCAGTAAACTGCTATGGAGAAGAAGGAGAAATTTATTCTCACAGCTTCATGAGCATTATCTTCTGAGTGTCAAATGTAAAAACAAAAAATAGTGCAGCATTACCATCAAAAACCTGATGGCTGAAGTTGCAAATACTCTGCTGTTTGGTTGGCAACCTGATGGGATGCAGATTGCAAACCCTGAAAGAATGTTTCCCACAAAGACATGTTTTAAAAACTGATTATAAAATGAAGATATTTCAAAAAGAAATATTTGGATGGTGTGGGTTTTGCAGGGGATCTTTCTGGTGGTTTGGTTTGGTTATTTGCATTTGTTCCACCCAAGGCACAACAGTCAGTTTCAGATTTAAAGAATCAGCCCATTGTCATCAGTTGCATGCAAGGTAAGCCACAGGGGAAAAAATACCAGCCCCTTGTATGAGCCAAAGATAATCAGAGAAGATGCTAACATTATTTGTTGAAACTAGCCGAGATTTTCGAAGGCACAGATGCTAGTGAAACATCAAAATCCCAGGAGTGAGGCACCTTTGAAAATTTTCCCCGTGGCTTTGAAATAGACTGTAAATACCTTGATCTTCAAAATCATTAGCATTTTAGGGAAGAAATTAATTAAGATTGTCTTTTGACTTCTGACAGTATCAACCTATTTCTCTTTGGGAAAAACATCCATCTTACACTGAGAAATCAAATACAGCTCCCAGACAGCTCATGTGTAGTGTAAAGCATTTACAAAAGTTAAAAAATATTTCAACAGATCCTCAAACAGCTACTGGCGAAGTGGATGGGGTGAATTTGGAGGAAATACGAGAATTTGCCAAAGCTTTTAAAATCCGGCGTCTGTCTCTTGGTCTGACACAAACTCAAGTTGGCCAAGCATTAAGTGCCACAGAAGGCCCAGCCTATAGCCAGTCTGCCATCTGCAGGTAACAAGTTACATAATAAGTTATATTCTCCTCTCTTCACTCTTAATTGTATATGTTATTTTGCAAATAAAACTGTACTTACTGTGTGCCTTTAAAGTAACTTTAGTCTTTTTCTTTTTTTAACAACAAGTATGAGACAATAAATATATTCTTGGCATTGAGATTTAATTCAGTAGTGGAGCTGGAGACCCTGCTGATGCTGTATAAACACCAGCTGACCCTCTTCATACTGTGCCATTTTCTACAGATAGGGTTACTGAACAGATATTTCATGGCTGCATCCCTGCTAAGTTAAAGCTTGTATTATTGTGGTTTGCACTTCACAGATAGGATGCTAATGGTGGTTTACCTAGGTAACACTGAAGGGAGGAAAAATTAACCACATGTTTTCTTGCAGACTTCTAGCATCAATCTTTTTATGTTTGAGTTTAAAAAAAGTACAGCAAATGAGCAAGAATCTCATCTGATCTTAAGAAAAAAATGATGCAGTCTTGATGCAGTTAAAGTTAAGTAGTTGGAAGCAAACACCATGTATGCATGTATGTGTGTTACACTAATCCCATGTTTATGCATGAGGTAACAAACACACTTAGGTAACAGCTTTTTCCTCTTGGGCAATGCCTTATAGTCCTCCTCCATCAGTGAAAGCCAAGAAACCAACTCTAAGCTCATTTAAGTGGATTTTGTTCTTGGTGATCCATGAAATGCTCTGTCTTTTTATCTGCTCTTTATACTTTTAATGTATTCCCCATAGAACGGAAGTGTACTTTTCCTGCAGTTTAAGACTAAGGTTATAAATAACATCAGTATGGGGTAGCAAGCTTGCAGCTCACATTTTGCTCAATGATTTTCCATAAAACCCATTGATTGTTGTTAAATACAAAAAGCTCCATAGGATCCTCTCACTTCTATGGCCTCCCCTACTGTTTTTTCTTATAAGATACCTCCCTGTAGAAAATAACCTTTATTCAGTCTATACAAGGATACTACTGCTGAGAAATTTGTTTCAAGACTTGTATATTGTTATACCAAACAACATGTATTGAAGCATCAACACTAACAAGCAACACCAATGATATGAATGGTATTGCTGTCTGCTCCTAAGCTTTAATTTTATTTCTTTCATATGGTCAGTTGGTAAAGAACACCTAAAAAAATGCAGCCTTTTTAGCTATTGCCAATTTGTAGTTGCTGTAGATTGCTTCCTAACGTGCAATACTTTACATTTATAAATTACAGTTTGCTTTGCTTATGTTTGCTTTATTTTCCTCTTCATCCCTCCCTTATGTCTCTCCCCACCTTTAACTTGCAGATCCCAGTAACATGGAGGGGATGTTTTGAATTAAAATGAAAAAAAAAAAAGGATTTTCCACTAAATCACTATAATGCACAATACAACTATGATTAGAAATAGATAAGTTAACTAAGGGCCCAAAGTGGGGAGCCCAGATACTGAGTAAGCATTTAGCCTCCAAAAGCCCCCCTTGAAATCAGTGGAAGCATGGAGGTGTAAATCATTGCTGAACCTGAGTAACAGGTTCAGAATCTGGCTCCTAATGCTTGCAAGGGTCCTACGTTTCCTCCCCATCTTTTGGAGCATCCCCCTAGAAGGCAATAATCTGTAATGACTGTGCACTTCCTGTTAAGCACAAATGCAAGCTACTTCATGAACTGGAGTAACCCCTTCCTCAGATATATCCAGTTCTATCTCAATAACAAAGCAGCTGCTATATGAACTCTATGGAGAAAGGATAAGTAAGTTGAATTTCCAACTCACATACCCTAGTGAAATGTCTTGGTACCATTTTCAGAGCATGTGATAAAATATTCTAATTTACTAATACATTCTTTATAGAAAAATAAACTAAAGCACACATCAGTATTGGCACTTTCCTAATTTGTGACAGAGTTATTAAAATACACTGTGCAATTAAAATATCACTGGATAACAAGAGGGGAAAATCTGGCAGTCACTACTATGAGAGGAATGTAAACATGAATCATAAACTTTCTGGAGCATTACTTATTTTTGTTCAATTGTTTGTGTGTGAGGTATTATATTTGCTCTTGGAATGTTTTCAAAACTTGCCAGTTGGTGTATCCAGAATACTCTGTATTTGACACCGTATCGGGAGCTAAAGAATCCCATTTCCAGGCCCTAGGTTAATTAGGCATAAAGGCATGGATTCAGTTTGCCTCCTCTTTAAAGCTTCTTCTGATTACCACAAGCAACAACACTACGAGAACTGGATAGTGTTATAGGATTCCATGCCCTATTATTGCTTTTCAACAGCACTAAATATTCTAATGTCTGGGATGGAGAGGGGGGATAGGGGAAATACAAATGACCGATGTCACAGAATTTGATTCAGAATTTTCAATGTAAAGCTAGAGAGGACCAGCTTGATAAATCAAAGGAGCAAGGATTTATGATGAAGACTTGTGGTTGTTTCTGAAAGAATTAAAGCTCTCTGTTGTGTTTCTCTATATATTTCACAATATTTGTAAAACCTGATCTAAAATCTAGCAGAGGACTTTTGATGGCAAAACGATACATAGACGACCTCATTTACAGGAAATGATATCAGTCCAGCACAGTTTGCAGATATCCCACAATAAACCCAGCTTGGTGCCACAGCATATTAGTGTTCTATTATGCTGGGTTTCATCCAAAAGCCATGAGTCTGTCTTAGCGCGTTGTGGGGGCATTCAAGATAATTACAATGTGTCCAGCTGTTTGAGCTGAACACTACAGCAGCTATGGGAGTTTTTTTCCTACACAGAGAAGGGACTTGGAGTTAACTTGCATACAGTGAAAATTGCTTCCAAATAAAGGGAAAGGGAATCTGAAATTCAGAGGCTAGCAGTTGCTATTGCTTTGTATTACTAACACTGTGGTATTTGGACAGTATGAGAGGGAATGGTAAACAAGATAATTAATCGCAAATAAGAGAACATAAGAATCAGTTGCCTTTGATGTCATTTCCTGTCTTTAGGTTTAGCCTTACTGTGTTTGAGGATCATGAAAAATTGATCTTGAAACACAAAAACTGAACAAATTGCTTGTGTTATGTAACATACTGAATTCTTTGTGTTTTGTCACAATGCTCATTTTGTACTTGCTTAAAAGTATCTATAGCTATATTTTTATATATATATATATATATACATATATTTCTAGATATATTATGGCTTTCGTAATCCATTGTAAATTACCTCTGCCAGTCAATTAGTCAGGCAGGCAGGAAGTCCCACCCTGGCAGAGCATCAGTGTAAGACTCTTCTTTCTCAATTTTCCCTCAGACACACCATCCTGAGAAGCCACTTTTTCCTACCACAGGAAGCCCAAGAGAACACTATAGCTAGCAGTCTGACAGCCAAACTGAACCCTGGCCTTTTGTATCCTGCCAGGTTTGAAAAGCTGGACATCACCCCTAAAAGTGCCCAGAAGATAAAGCCGGTGCTTGAGCGGTGGATGGCTGAGGCTGAGGCCCGCCATCGAGCAGGTATGCAGAACCTAACTGAGTTTATCGGAAGTGAACCATCCAAAAAGCGCAAGAGGCGTACCTCATTCACACCACAAGCTCTTGAGATCTTGAATGCCCACTTTGAGAAGAACACTCATCCCTCTGGGCAGGAAATGACAGAGATTGCAGAGAAACTGAACTATGACCGGGAAGTAGTTAGAGTTTGGTTCTGCAATAAGAGGCAAGCACTGAAGAACACAATTAAACGTTTAAAACAGCATGAGCCTGCGACAGCAGTCCCTATGGAGCCTTTAACAGACTCTCTGGAAGAAAACTCGTAAAAAAAAAAAAAGGAAACACATGAACAAAACCTAACCATTTGGACTCTCTGAAAATGCCCATTCATCACCCTTGTAAGTAAAAGACTGAGAAAACTACAAGATGGACAGAACAGTTTATAAATGTCCGTGAGTTTTCCTATATAAAAACAAAACTAACAAAGAACAAAACAAAAAAAACAACCCAAACAAACAAAAATAAACAAAATACACAGCACTTAGCGTGTTTGTGTTGTAGAATTAGTTCCCCCACCCCCTCACTCCAAAAAAAAGCCAGTTTTTTAAATGGACTTAAAGCAAACCAAATAACTGCTTACTTTTTTCTGTGTATGATGAAAATGTGAATACGTTTTAAGGAAAAGGAAAAAAAAAAAGAAAAAAAAATCTTTTATCTGTTTAAAAGAAAATACAAGCCTGCCACCTGGAGGAGTGATTGTAGCCTTTCAGGTACCAAGTGCTGATTCACTATGAAAACTATTAACCAAAGTCAGAAACATGGCATTGCAAACTAGATTGTTAGTCTACTCTTTTACAAGCGTAAATTGTGTTATGAGTTTTTACATTTGTACTTTACAAAGAGGAGAAATAGTATAATTAATTTGTCACAGTCCTTTGTCACAGCCCCTGCAGGTAGATGTTAAAGCCATTCCATAGTATTCTCACACACACATATGCACGTACACAAACATCTATTTTTTATCTACACCATTTTGCAATCTCCAAGTGTCTGTGTGCCAAAATGACTTTCCTTTTCTTGTGAATTATGGGGTTTGGTATTTTTTCCCCTGAAAGTGTAAAGTATTGATTTCTATTTTGATTTGTCTAACTTCATTTTTCCGGCCTCCTCCATCTTGCCCCTGTACTGTTTGAAGATTTTTAAAAGAAAAAAATGAAACCTGAACACTTTTATATAAATTATGTTGAAATGCAATAGAGGACAAAGAAGGATTAGAATTAGGTCTGAGGAACAGTCAGTGCAGCACACATGCGCAACGTTGTGAGCATCCAACAGCACGGCTCCTGATTTCTCTGTCCTTTGGCCATGAACCTGGAGAGGTTACCAAAACTAATTTTGTAATATAAACTGCACACTCGGTTTGATACTGCATCTGTGTTATGGCTCTGTGTGAAGAAATTTCTCTCCAAAGTCTGCTAGCCAAAGAAGTTTTGTGAGAGTCTGATGAAAGCAAACAAATGGACAGGCCAAGAAGTAATGAGGACGTTTTGGTCATTACACCTTTATGGACTGTTTTGCTAGTTTTATCTTTCCTGCCTTTATTTTTTTTTTCTCCTCCCAGCACTGATGTTTTCACTATCAACAACTATTCTTGGAGTGTGGGTGGGTTTGTGTGGGTGTGTACTGGCAGGGCAGGCTAAAAAGAACCTGCCAAAATCAAGATTTGGAAACAATGCATTGAATATCCTGTGGGAATAGGGAAGGGGGTCACCTGTGACATATTTCATTTGAAAATGTTTTTTTAAAGGCAACCAATCTCACTCTGTGGCTTCATTTGCTGATGGACTTGGCAACTTCTAAAACTGTATGGCCATTGGATCAAAAAAAATAATAATAAATCAAGGCTCTGAGAAGGAAAAGAGTGTGGTGTGAACCTGACCAGCAAAGCTCATGTGTAGATCCAAAACTTTCTTGAAATTCTTATCCAGGGTTGTGGGCTGGCCTGTTGCAAAGTTAGAAGGCACATCTTGATCTGGACTTTCCAAAAGGTCACATGTGGAAATTTGGTTCAGTTTCTTGTACAGATGAAGAGTAAAGTTCTGCACTCACTTAAACTGGTGTAAATCCCAATTAATTCTGTTGGCTTCAACCTAGTTAGTTTGAATTTTTGTGGCTCTAAATGGGATCTGAATCAGACCCAGAACTCTGGAACCTTCAAATTACACCTGCAGAATTATATTTTTCCAAACTCAGGGCCTGATCCACAGCCCATTGAAAGTAATAGACTCCTCCTGACTTCAGTGGGCTTTGGATCTCACTCTCAATATTTTATTAGAAGAATTTATTCTGTAGTACAAGAACATCTCTGCAGGGCCCACAGAATTTTAAGGCTCCAGAGACTACCTTCCATGTTGGTACTGCATCCAGATCTGAGCTCCTCAAAGGTCAAAGGAGAAAAGTGATATGGATCCAGTGTTCCAGGTTGGACTTATGGCTAGTGAATACTTTTTTGGCTTTAATCATCAGCAGGGTGAATAAGGATTATTTTTGTTGGTTTTTTGGTGGTGGTGGTGGTGGTTTTTTATGGGGGGGGTGGAGGAGAGAGGATTGTTATAGTCATTTTTCCTGCTGTTGAAATGTAAATATCTGTGAAAAATAAAATTCTAATAATAACTGCAGGTAAATTTTGTAAGGGAAAAAACAAAATAAAAATCCCTAATCCAAACTGTGTTTCTGAAGAGATGAGCAAAATAACTTAATAGAAATATCTGCCCCTGTGGGTGGTGGTCTTTTTCTTCTTTTCTCTTCCCAAAGCACACCTATATAGCTAATTTTAGTAAAGTTGTGGCATACGTGTGTCTGCAGTTGAATTTATATAATGATTAGGAGCCCACAGGGAAACTATGAAGAACAGACAGTGTTTGGAAGTGGATGTGCGTAAAATTTTACCCATCACTTCAGTGTGCTATTAACTGGGCTACTGCTTGTCCAGTCATTAATACTCACAATATGGTCACTCATTCCACCACCTCTGAAACTCCAGATCCGCACAAAAAACCAGCATCCCTGGGAATAAGATGATCTTCCTGGCTCTGTCTAAAAACTAGTGTTCATAACTCCCAGGAACTGCTCTTAACTCTACAAAGCAAAATTCTCTGAGAAGGAAAGTGGATCAAAAACCATAAAAAGGATGCAAAATGTTTCAGAGTATGCTGGCAGCAGTTACATAAGGCCTGGACTATTCCAACGTACATACTGGAAGGATGTAACTAGGACAGTGAAAATGTAAGATAAATACAAATTGCCAGCCTGGAACAAAAAAATGAAGCTCATTCCACAGTCTTAAAATCATTCATATGCGGTAATTTTTTTTACAGCTTTCTGATTTTTTATTATGTTTTGTAAATTATTTATAAGGTGTTGTAATGTTTCTTGTATTAATTTTTTTAATAAACAAACTTTTGCTATAAGGCATAGAGGGTGCCTGAACAGATTCTTAGGAAGATAAATTGTGTGTCTCATAAACCCTTTTGGGGCCATATATATCTATATATATATATTGTTTTATTTTGTTACTGGCTATATGGCCATTTGTAAACAAATTCATATATCAATTACATTTCAATACCTTTTATGTTTCCATTTTACAAAAAGGTAGGCTGCTACCAACAAATGAAATAAGAGACTCTCCAGCAATGTATGATTGTATATCAGTTTTTGCAATTTGTTTAGAAGGGGATTTAAAAAAAAAAGTACTTAACTAATCAACCAAAAGATAATTTGTGTTCTGTTTTTCTCTTTTTATGTTTTCCACCAAAAACTATTTTGACCAGTTTAAAAAAATCAAATTCATTTGAAAGAGTCTGGTTTCTTTATGTTATAACTGAAAAAAAAAGAAAAAGAGAGAGAGAACAAGAAAGCAAAAAGAGCTAGGAAGGAACAAGTAGAGGCGTATCAAAGAACTCAAGCTATAACCAAAAAGAAATATGTAAAATGCCTTTGCTCGTCTTCTCAATGCTGGACCAAAGCTCAATGTATGTAGGTATATGCACATTGTATAGATATGGCTAAATGTTGCTGACAATCTCGCAATACTAAACTGTTACTATTTAAAAAAAAAGAAATACAGAAATAAAACTGTTCATCAGTGTTTTACCTCAGCACTCTACTTGTACCCAGTTAATGACCAACATTCAAATAAGAAGTAAAATAAGAGAGGAAGTTGATTTCCATGTCAATGTTTGACTGTAAAATCTGTTTGGATAACATTTTGTAATGAGCTTTTTGTCATGTGGTTTGCTTGTTTCCAACTTGAGATTATGTGGGGCACATTAGTTTATTTATTGTTAAAAAAAAAGTGATATTACTATTTCTTTTTTGTCCTATGTGCTATAATCTACAGAATGGTCACCAGGGTCACTTATGAAGCACTGCAAAGAGATCTGCTTTTCCATGCATGGAGCATGCAGCAGGAAAGATGGCAGTACGAAATGGACTGTATTGTGTTATTAAAAAATAATAATAATTTTCAAAGGAGTTGATTTGGTGGACTTGTGACCAAGAAGCCAAACTGAGTATTTAAAGCTCCTTTCTGCTCTGACTTTGAAACCAAAGCTGATTTATCTGCACAGATTGCTTAACATTTAAAAAAAACTGACAAAAACTGTACTTAATCTAGAGCAATATCTGTCTGGTCAGTAAAGCTGCACTTTGTGTATTTCTTAACAGCTTCAGATCTGTCACTTTTAATTTGTACCATAAAAAATAAAGAATTGTTTGACATGAAAAAGAAGCTTGTATCGTGTTTGTCTAAAAACTCATGCATTATTCACATGATCAGAGCTCATGTAATTTCACATCTGTTCAATACAAAAATAGTTAAATGCTTGAAAGAAAAAAAATTGAGTTGCTGCCATTGGATGCACCTTTACCCACAACACATTTCTGAACACATACCCATTTAAGATGTTAATATTTTTATGTAGGTTAATATTAGAAATATCATATTAATTGCTGTATAAATGTGGGATGCAGAATAATATCTGAAGAATATCATAGTCATTTAAGTAAATTTGATTGTTCCCAAAGTCAAATAAAACTTAAGGCCAGAACCACTGAGTCTTCCAGTGCACTGCAACTTCCATGACAAAGCAAGGTAAGTTTTGCGAAGAAGAGAGTATTGGGGACTAGCAGTAAGCTTGATTTTGGCCTTCTCAAATAATTTCTTTCACTTTTTTTGCATAATTTATATAGCTTAATTCCTCATTTCTTTTTGCATCCTTTGTGGCTATGGTACTGAGTAGAAGAAAGGCTTTCATTTAGAGTGAGTTGGAGAAACTTTTGACAAAACCATATTCTTCAGAATATGCCACTCAATCAAAATCAAAATGCTTCACAAAATAGGGTTAATTTTGATGGAATTTCATTTTGAAGAAAACAGTTCTGACAATGTCAAAGTATCCCACTTCAGTGTTTTCAGAACGTATAGCATTTTTTAAATTTTGTATCAATATACATTACAATACAAAATTTTCCAGATTCTAAACTGAAAAAAATTGTTTTGACTACCTAAATTAAATTATAATTTAGATTTTTCTTACACAGAGAATTTTAAAATTTTCTGTTTTCAGTTCCTTTCAAGACTAAACTAGATTTTGAAATCTCATCATCCTTCATAATACAAGACTGCAATCCTCCATACAGCAATAAGAGCTCCAAGAGAATGGTAAAGGGCAGAATTTCATCTGCACTGAAGGAACATGGCTGTTGGAACATACACCACGGTAACATCTGAAGTTCCTTTTCCAAGTCACAGAATGGCTGCTCCAATACAAGTGCATTAGGTACAGAAACCTTTTCCCCCTCTAGGCCTACTATGGTGTGACTATGTGTACTTCCGGAACACAAAGGTGGGATGCTAAGGAGTGCTTTGCTTAACCTCAAAGAGAGGCACTGGTGGGACATGCCCCCATACCCATCCACTCAATCTGTTGTACTGAGAGTTAGTATATGCTACATCCTTTCTAGATTATTTGGAAGGACTGCCAGTCATATAACGTGAGTCCATGGAGATGTAATACCTTCTTGTATCTTCTGCAAACAAAATGTCTTCAAGCCACCTCCACCCTGACAATGTCCAATGTTCTTCACCTGGTCTTCAGTGTCGCTCTACTTCTAAGAGTCACAACTGAGACCCAAATATTTCTGTTCATTTACATATTTTTTAAGGATGGGAAGAATGGCCCTTTCTGTTGTTAAACAAATTGCTAAAAGTGGGTGTACAAATTTTCATCAAATAATTATGATGATGAAACAACAAAGTTTTTTTTTTTTTAAATTTGAAGATGACACAAGTCCTTGTAAGACTTTCCATCATTTCATTGTCTCAATTTTAGTTTGTCACGGGTGCATGGGACCAGTCAGAGCTACTGCTATACAGCCTGGATCCATGTTGGCACAAGAGACCTGTTTTGCAAATTCTTCATTTAGCTAATGAAGGATTAACCTCAGATTGGCCCTAGTTTAAAATCCATGGAAATCAATCATTTACTTCTGGGGGCTTTGGACTAAGCTCACAGAGTGGAATAATCTCCAGTAAAAGATTTTGTTGTTGTTGTTGTTGTTTGTCATTTATTTGCATGTCATTTAGCAAATATTATCATGCTCATTAATGATTGAATTTAAAAAGGTCAGATACCCAAGAAAGTATCTGCTTAACAATCAACAAGAATGCAAAAATTTGAAATATTTAATTATCTTAAACAAATAGTATATTTCAAATTTTTGCATTCTTGTTAAGCAGATACTTTCTTGGGTACCTGACCTTTTTAAATTCAATCATTACTGAGCATTCATATTTAATTATCTTAAACAAATAGTATATGAATTCAGTAGGTGTCATAGCCCTAGTATTTTATATAGTTTAATCACACATTAACTCATGTTGAAATCAAAGGGGCACTTCAAGGAGTGAGGTGCAACTCAGTATGAGTAAGAGTGACAAAATTAGGCCCTAAAAAGGGAAAATGTAAAAATATGAATTAAAGTACTACTTCAAAATATGAAGGGCTCCATTAAGATCTTCTGGGTGCTAAAACTCATGCCAACAAGTGATGTGGCCATTGTGTAGACAGGGCTAGCTAGAAAAGGATCATGTTATGCCTTAGAAGTCCTGCCTTAAAGGCTTCAGTGAAATGGGTATGGTGGTTTCAGCTCCAACCCTATCAAATATATCCACATCGTAAAACTATGAATACAAAACAATACAATTTGACATCAAACAAAGAAATAATTCTGGCCTTCATGGGTTGATGGGTAACCAATTTAACAGACTGTTGAAGACCAGCTCTTCTATCACATTCCAATCACCAGCTAAGGAACTTCAAGAATATCAGTCATCAGGGCCACACTGGAAGTTCTTGGTTACCAGAAGCTTTTCAATACTTTGACACATAGACGGATGGCCCAGGAAATGTTGTGTGTCAAAAGATGGACTGAACAAAGGCACTGTATGGCTTATTAAAATAATTTGTAACTTGCTAACCCTTTCTTTTCATCCTATGACTACAGAGGTGTTAATGAGCTACTCTATCTTCATTGATTCCTAAGAATATGCGGTAATTGGTTATGCTAAACAATGTGGCCCATCTTGTATTTAACTTTGGTGCCTCAAGTACCTTTCCCTGGCCTGAAGACATGTCCATGGCTCAAAAGCTTGCCTCTTTCACCAGTACAAGTTAGTTCAATAAAAAAATCTTAGCCATCCATCTTAACTTGTCAACACTACATTCTCCCAAACCAGTACCAGAAGAAGTCTCTGAAATGTCTATCAAAAATTCACATCAGTTTTTCCACCCCTAACAGACAAATTGCTAGCTGCTTGATTATACCTGTAGGACTTGCCCTGAGCAGGGCACTCAGGGGTAAATGGACCTAGAACCATAGTTCCTCTTAGAGCTCTGCACTTCATGGCGAGGCAGAGGGGGGAGTAATCTGCAATGCTGTCTGTGACTTGCACTTGACAATGCACAGGCTCTGCCTACATCCTATAGGTTTGCTTCATGGACAGACACTCTGGCATGCATCTTCTCAATTTCCCACCTCAGCTCCCAGAGGTAAAACTTAGGTGCCATGTAAAGAAGGGAAAATCCTTACATATCCTATTCCCCTGTGCAGCTGTATTGGCAGTAGTCACAATCTAGCACTAGAGCTGGAAAAACAGAGTGCTAGTACTGGAAATTACTATGTACAAATGCCACTTTTTGCAGCAGAGATGTTCTCATCTGCTGACTTTAAAGTCAGTGAAGTGAAAGCTCAGGAAGCAAAATAGATTCATCATGAAGGAGCGTTCTCTAGAGACTTGGCTACCTTTTTATCTGGGAGTTCACTATGTCCATAAATAAGCTTGTTAAGACAGTAGTCTCAATATGAATTGTTCCTGTGTAAGCTGGTGATGGTCTTGAAAATAATTGAGGATTAAGGGTTTTTTTAATCTGCTCCACACACTCACATGCCTTCTGTCTCAGTCAGTCATTTACTGTTGCACTGCAGTGCTCTGTGAAGAAAGGTTCAGGAGGGGGTAGTCAGCATTCCTCATTCCACTAGTTTCTGTATATTTTAAACTCAGGACCAGTTAGACCACAGAAGACATCCCATACTAGTTTAGTAATCTCTGCCATAGTAATTGGTGGCTCACCAAAACAGTAGAAAGGAGTGTATGGACAATACCAATAGATGATATAAAGCTTTTCACTTTCTGGTGCTTGAACAAAGCAATGAATGAGCTAACACCTGGTAATCATGTCTATCAGTTCATAATCCCAGTCACCTTCCTGTACCATTCCAGGCACCCACCCAAAAGCCATCAATGTCCAGTAGGCCTAAGTCACACAACTCAGAGTTGTATTTAAGTCTGGATTTCAAACACCCCCAAAATTTGGGTTAAGGCCTTAGGTCAAGCTCATCTTTCTCTCACACACCCTGGTAACTAATAACCAAAGACAGATGTTATGGTGCTGATTGAAGTTTTGGCTCTGCTCACATGCATAGGTTATTCATGGACATTAGTCTTTCCAGGATTAGGCCCTAACATAGGCATGCAGGGGACAATGCTCACATTGCTAATTACTTTGTATAATTTCCACCAGAAAGCTTTGTTACAGTCTTTTTTTCTTTTTAAACCACAAACACCTGAGAGGAGACTATATTTTTTTCCAAAAGTTTGGTGCATGTACTTTCTAAATTCTACCTAGTTACTACAGTTGGGAATGTTTACTCAGCATAAAATACACAACCTTTCAAAATTTCAGGTGGTTCATTTATTTTAATGTCATATACAGCTACATTTAGTTGTTTTTAATTCCACCCAGATGTTGCAGTACTGTGACATTTATCAGCTGGAACCAGTGCCCCAATTTATGATCCAGAAGCAGGGACGCAGGATGGTGCGCTCAGTTACAATTGCATAAATGAGAGAGAATTTTCCAAGCTATTAAATATATGCATGATCATGGGCACCTAGGCATGGACATATTGGGTCAGCCCCATGGTAGCCCTACTGTAGTGTCTGCTCGCTGACAATGGCCGGTACCAACTGGTTCAGAGGAGCATGCAAGAAACCCTGTAGGGGCAGTTAAATCACAGGCCAAACATTTTTCCACACAGTGTTTAAGCTTCTATTATCTTTCAGCTTGTTCCTGACTGTGGTGACAAATGTAGACGCACATGTAAGGTTATTTTCACCAAATGCTCATTTGTCAGTGGAATTCAGCTCAGAATTTATCTAGTAATTGACCTTTGTTAGTGCACTGGTTCCAAAGGGGTAGCCATGTTAGTCTAGTTCAGCAAAGCAAACAAGGAGCCTGGTGGCACATTTAAAGACTAACAAATGTATTTATTGCATGAGCTTTCATGGGCGAAAAATCCCACTTCATCAGATACTTCGAAGATGGAGAAATACAGCGCACTGATAGTTCTAGTCAAGAGAGGACCAGTTACCTGACCTCTGATAAAACTTGTTTGTAAGATGCTGGCGTTATTAACAAGTGAACTATACAGTGGTATTTTGACCTATTGGTTGTATCACAAAATCTCTAGCTCATTAGTATGTACAGGAGCAACATTCACATCCATTAACTTCAGGAAATGCGGATCTGTTTAAAGCCCATGTCTGCTAAGAATTATCAGCAAAACGTATAACTTTGGGTCAGTCAATTTACTTTTGTCTGGCTACCTCTAACCTGCGTTTGAGTGAATGAGGAGTGGTACCTGAATTTACTTTGCTGCTCAGCTGATGGAGTTTGCAATATGGCTTTCTCTCAAGTATGGATTCCAGAATTGGACAGTGTTTGGATAGCTCCTTTTAATGCTGGATGGGTACTTGAAAAGAATGCTACAACCCTCACCATGTCTGTGTTAAATGCATCAGTCTAGGGCAGCAAAGTCCATGCCCAGTTTAATTTACAGGAGTAAGGACAGTGAGGTTTACTGATCTCTCAAAAACCACTGTCCTCAGTAATACAGTGATCCAAGTAGGAAAACCTATGCCCTCCCAAGTTGTGTAAGAGCATGCCAATGTTTAAACATTTGGGGAGTGTAAGTGATGCTGACTCCAGCCTAAAAGACACCTTTCTAAAGTGGAAATATGGCTTCACTAGCAATCTGATAATATTATCCCAGTGATTGGAAGGTGCATATCTATACCCCTGCAGCACTAATTTCCTGGCTTTTGAATAGGAAGAATATTCCAACACTGTGGTAGCTTTTTGTGCTTCAGCCTAAGAGTTCTGAGAAAGGACCCATCCGCTCACACCTCAACCACTGGCAACAAGGAAAATGGATGCACTGCAGTGGTGATGTACCCGACTCCAGAAAGGTAACTGTGCCATCGCCTGCTGCTGTAATGGACTCCAGTGCCCAAACAACACAGCAACATTATGAACTAATTCTTTCATCTGCTTATATCTCAAGGATGCAGTTGGGCTGTAGACTGTGTTACAGGCCTAAAACCATTTTTGTGGTGTGACAGGCAAATGACATCCTCCCATGGGCTGCTGGTATGGGTTACCTTTGGGTTAAAATGGTCTTTATAAAGAGGTAGAATGAACCCACCCCCTGATCCATGTTTTCGTCAGCATGGATGTTGCTGGAATTCACTATGGGAGGTAAGGAAAAATATAAAATTAGTCAGATGTCCTGGAATGGGAAGGTCTAATGTTTGAAATGAGCCGTAGTCCTTGTCTCTACTTTTTTGTTAAAGGTAAACTTCAAAACTACATTGAATTTCAAGCTGGATGTAAGTTTCCCTCCACACTTTGCTGTTATTACGCAGCGTCCCCTGTGCCTGCTCCTAGTTCCCTCTATCTTAGAGGGAGGCAGTTTCATCTGCCAAGAATCAGAAACATTTTTAGATAGATAGATAGAAAAGCAGAGTCTTAATACCTAACTTTAGGGAAATTCAATGGAAGAGTTCCAGATTCCTGTGCAGGGTCCTGGAACCTGATACTTGGTTAAATACCCTTAATAATACTTTTTTCTCAGGTACCACAAAGACAACGGAATTTGTTCTGAAGAAGGAAAAGATTTTTGAGGTACGTTCCTTTCTGATATCAAACGCTTAGTATATCAAGCCAAGGAGAGAAAAATTTGTTGAGTTCCAATAAATAAATGAATTCTCCTTAGTGAAGCTCAAAGAGGGTTTTCTTTGAAGAAGAAATTAAGTGGTGGTGGGTGCTATTTGCCAAGGAATTGAAGTGTGACTTTGTCATCAAAATTGAAATAGCTAGCACCAAACTTGAATGTCCCAGTTCTGATAATCATTGTAACAGCATAAATCCAGCCTGTGGTCACTGAATATTTTGGGCTTCCTATTACCTGTAAAGGCCTTTTTGTGTATTTCATATGTATAGATATAGGCTCCTCTAAACTTTTCGCCCAAAAGACTAACTATAGGGAGATTTGTTGATTCAATAATTGTATTGATATTGCTAGTCTCAGGTTGCATGCTACTTGATCACAACTGGACTTTATGGACTACTGTCATGAGCTAGATATTTTAGAGTTGTCCACAGAAGCAAGAGGAAAAATGAGGACTGCTATTATCCCTTCTACAGGTTTTATGGTGGAAAAAAAAGGGCATTGCAGACAATATGACTCAGTATGTTGTGCAAAAATCATTGCCAGAGACTTAAAAAAAAAAAATCATCTGCTATGCTGTGTGCTTGGCAGTACAGCAAACATTCTACACTGGTCTTTTTATAAGTAATATTAATCTTTATGCTGGAGGTGTATTTTATGTTGGCACTGTTAACGTACCATCATGGGACAACCACATGTTTAACCATTTAAGGCCACTCCATTTAAAGTAAATCTTTTTTCAAATATCTTCCAGCTGGGGAACATATTTCATCTACATTCCCTTTCCCCCATCCTCAAAACCTCGTGGGAATGATTTGAATCATTTAGCAGTGGGGAGCCTATGGGCTTTAAGTCTCTCAACTAACTTGCCTGTGTGAAAATCCATTCCTGAACTGATGGTTAACCCACTCATTCTTTTTTTTTTTTAAATGATCTAGCTATGGTGGTGGTGGGGTTTATTTGATTTTTTTTTTTTTTTTTTTTTTTTTTTTTTTACTGTAAATGCATTTTTAAAACACTGACCTGTACATTAGAACTCCAGAGTTCTGGGCTTCAGAAAAGACCAGTTATAACTATTCTTCAGAAGCAGAGCAGCTTGCACCCCAGAATATGCCTTAATAACAATTTATTTTGATAAAAACACAAGGAGTCCTGGGGCACTTAAAGACTAACAAATTTATTTGTCACATGAGCTTTTGGGGGAGAAAAATCCTGCTTTGTCAGACACTGGGATTTTCTCCCACCAAAGCTCATGCAACAAATAAATTTGTTAGTCTTTAAGTGCCACAGGATTCCTTGTTTGTTTTGGTGACCTAGGTTATCACAGCTACCCCTTTGGAATTTATTTTGATTTATTCTAGAAGCAGAACAGCAACATCGAGAGGGCCACATAATATTTTGGGGGTTGTTTTCTTGCTTCCTTTTGCTGATCTCATTTCTTACTCCACATAGCTAATTATTTTCTAAGAATTTTTTTCATCTTTACATCTCACATAAATGTGAATTGATTTTTATTTCTTTCCAAGCCTACAGCAAAGTGAAATGTACACATAAAATAACCAGATAAAAATCTAATAACTTTTTCAAAGCATTTTCTTACACATCTTCCAGGGAGAAAATTCACAGAGAGTTTGGGTAGGATGCTTATAAAGCTAGTCACCCTTATAGCATTTCTAAAACAATCAAACCATGGGTAGGTGAATGCACCTGTGTGTGATTTTGATTATGTGACATTATACTATGAGCACTAAGAATGACAATAAATATGAACTAAAGCTGAGTGAACAGTGAAAAAATTATTTCTGCAAGGCTATGTCTACGCCTAAAATCTTAGTTCAGACTTGGTTAGTGTGAACTAAGCAGTTTGAAAGTTAGTTTGCGCTAAGCATGTTTTTTTAGTTCAAACTAAATTTTAGTTCAAACTAGCCATGCTTTTTTTAGTTCAAAAGTTAGTTTGAACTAAAAAACTGCACTTAGTTTGAACTAGCATGTCTACATTGTGCTAGTTTGAACTAAACATCCAAATTAGTTTGAACTAAGCAGTTAGTTTGAACAGTTAGTTCCAGCTAACTAGTTTGAACTAAGCTTTGCATAGTTCGAACAAAACATTTTTTTAGTTTGAACTAAGCAAAGCCTAGTGTAGACAGGGCTCAAATTAGTTTGAATTAAGGCTCCTTAATTTGATCTAATTTGCTACCTTATATATTGGACAAACAGGAAAATCGCTGCGTAAGAGGCTGAATGAGCACAGAGCTGATATCAGAATTCAAAGAACAAAGAAACCAGTTGCTGAGCACTTCCATCTTCCTAATCACTTGATGACTGATTTGTTAACGACTGTCATCAGAGATGTACCTGGGACATCAAGACTTCAAAGAGAAACAGCTGAACTTGAATTAATATGCAAGCTAAATTCTGTGAAAGCAGGACTTTTCGGAGACTATGGGTTCTTTTCCCATTACAAAAGGTAATTTGACTTCAGGCTTCCCATGGTTTGAACCTGAAAACTGCTCTGATTTGCTGTTACTGTATGACCTGATCCTATGTTTTACATCCCCTTGCATTTAATTTCATTCCTTTCTGTAAGTTCACCTATCTTCGAAGCATCTGAGGAAGTGGGATCTTCTCCCATGAAAGCAAATGCAAAAAATAAATCTGTTAGTCTTAAAGTGCCACATAACTCCTTGTTGTTTTTTTAGTGTAGACATAGCCCACATGTTCAAAGATGAATTTTGATTAGATTATGTTTGTGACCCTTTTTTACTTGTTTTCTGTGAATATTCATGAGCTTCCACTTTAATGTCTGCTTTATTTCTACATCTTAAGTTCAAATATCCATTGCAAGCAAAGTTTGAATTATGAAAGTCATAGCTGGCACTGTTTGTTAGTTACTTTGTGTGAGGTCTTCTAAGGCACAAATGAAGCAAAGAGGATATGTGCCTTCCCCAAGGCTTAGAAGGAATCAGTTCCATTGTCAGGCTTAGAAATCCAGAGGGGAGCAGGGGAAGGGGTTGGCTAACAGGCTTATACTCTAGATGTGATAGAAGAATTCCTGCTCAGTAGTGAATTCTATGCTTTATATTGTGAAATGGATGAAAACAAACATAAATTGTCCTGTCAAGAGCACCTGTCACTACTAAAAATTACTTGACGCAATCCATGCTGCTGTTGAACCTTATGGGCTATTGGTTATTTTCCACTGTCCAATATACTCTAATAAAATAGAACTATTTACATAAGGAGTACATAAGTTAGTTTATTTAACTCTTAGAAGCATGCTGCTTTCCATGATGTCAGCCAAATGAGTTGAATATCTGCAGAAATATTTTTTCCACTGTTCACTCGACTTTCGTTTATTGTTATTGTTGTTCTCACAGCTTATAGTATAATGTCACAGAATCAAAACCACATATACACATGCACTCACCTATGCATGGTTTGATTGTTTTAGAAATGCTATATGGGTGAGAACAGTCCCATAGAATTGAATAGAATAGAAAATTGTCTAAAGTTTTTTAAGCCATTCTACAGAATTTAATGAGACATGTATCTTTGTTACAGAAATCTATAGAGCCTATGCAAAGAGAATCATTTCCTATTATATAAATTTTCATAGTATGTTCTGTGGAACCCTGTTCACTTCTGTAGTTTCATCTATATTAAATTCTATAGAACTTTTCTGTAAAGGCCCTGCTATTTTCTCTGAAGCCCTTTCAAGTAATTTTTCCTTAGCTCTGACTAGTAAAGAAAATATGGATCCACTACAGGCTCTTCTCCAGCTGCTCTCATACAACAACTGCAACCAATGATGCCAGCAAATGTATCACTCCCTTTTAGATCATCTTGAAGCTTTTACTGTTCCCTCTCCCTCTTTCCCAAGGGCAAAAGTCATTAAAGTCTCAAGCCAAATCTGGCCTCATGGCACCATGAACAAAAGGTTCAGATGAGCACAAAGCAAGCTGGAACAAGTCTTCAGGGGCTGAATGTCTGACAAACTAAAACATGCATCAGCTGATCATCTTGTCAGCTCATAGGAGACCATGTTTTAACATTTACAGGTAACTGAATGCTGCCATTTTCAATACACTTACAATAAAATCCCCTTTTCATCATTAATGTTAGAGGATGTAAAAATGGTGTTGACATTTAAAACATGCCAACTCCAATACTTATAATCAACATAGATGTCTGCATATCTGAAAATAAAATTCCTTAGTGCTGACAATTCTCCAGGCTTCTGGTATTCAACATTTGTCTTGAGGATTTTTTTTGTATTATTATTGTTCTGCAGCAAATGAACGGAAAGCTGACGAAGAACCAGGGGTGTCGCTCGCGCCAGGCTGCTGGAGCGCAATCCCGACATCCCAGCCCCTGAGCCCTGAGTCTGCTGCCAGGCTGCTCGTGGCAGCAGCTGTAGTGGTGGCACTCAAGCCCCAAGTCCCAGTGTGCCGAGCCCCGAGTCTTGTCCTGGGCCAGCGGCACTCCTGCAAAGAACCCAATTTTACAAGCTCTCCCTTGCACTTTATGACTAGGAAACTGGAGCTGTGACATCTAAATGGCTATGTCTACATTGTAAAAGCTAAGTCGACGTTATTAAGTTGACTTAATAAAGTCTACTTAAAGTCGACTTTAAGTAGACCTTATTAAGTCGACTTAGTGAGTCCACACTACATTAAGTCAACCAGGGGAATCGCTGGCTGGGGGAGGGACCCAGGGCATGGGCCCAGGCCCCGCCCCCGGCATGCAGGCCCCGCCTCCTGGCCAGGGACAGGGCCAGGCGCCACCACCACCGCCGGCAGCCAGGCCCCGCATCCCTGGATGGGGACGGGGCTGCCACAGCCACGGGCAGCCAGGCCATGCATCCCTGGTGGGGGGACGGATTGGGCCAGAGATCCAGGGCACTGGTGCTGGGGTTTGGGGCACATGCCTTGGAGTGCCCAGCGCCATCGACACCCCTGAAGTCAACTTTATAAAGTCAACTTTAAATGGGTGTCCTGACTTAATTCGATTAAATAAAGTCAACTTAGTGGCCCCACTGCATTAAGTCAACTTTACTGAGTCAACATAGTGAGTCCACATGCCTTAAGTCAACTTAGTTTTTATAAGTGGACCTTATCAAGTTGACTTTACTGGAACCTAACGTTGACTTTATTGCCCTGCAGTGTAGACAGGGCTCTGTTTAAGCTGACTTAAACACATAGTGGAGATGTACCCAATTACCCCTAAAGATGGGTCAGACAGAATCAGATGTGTGACAGGCACGGTGTCAGAGCTGGGAGTGTACCACAACAGGAGGTGTGCATAGAGGGAAAGGCCTGGGTTATAACACCATTGAAAATGTGGCAAGAGTAGTTTTTAAAATGGTAAAATATTGTCACAACTAGCCACTATGGTGAAATCCTGGCTCACAGAAAGAACTAGGAATTTCAGCACAGTATTTGATTTGTCAGTTCACTCTTACCTACATAGAAAGTTTAGAAGCTATCAGATAATATCACAACAAGTAATGGTCCCAATTAGTCTAAGGCTACAGGTATTGTACATTTACTGATTCAGCACAACACAATTGTTTCATTATAAAATTACCTCTGAAATGACTTTTTGTCTCATTTGCATAATCTGTGGATGGGTAACAGAACCACAAATGCTTATAGGGTTACCATATTTCAAATTCCCAAAATAAAGGCTGCCAGGGGGAGGAGGCGGTAGATGTGGGACGTGGAGTACTGTTTCTATGACTATACCATATCGTGCATCTGTGCAGCTGTTGGCAGCCTATTTGCCTTGAGAACTAGCTGTCCAACCAGCAGGGGCCACTCTCCAGCCACCCAGCTCTGAAGGGAAGGAAAAAGGATGAGCACAGAAAAATCACAGACATCTGTTTGTGTTTCAAATATCCACCCAGAGGGAGATCAGAAGACCAAAAAAAAAGAGGGCATGTCTAATACCCAGAAGTGTAGTAACCCTATCAATCTACAAACCTCTCTAGTTTCACTGTTTGCTATGATCCCTCTCATCTGATTGACTCAAGTCATAATTTTCAAGTTGTTTCATAGCAACAAAGATGGTGTCTTCTCTCGCCCTTTAGCTCTCCATCATTAACATGAAACTGAGCGGAACATAAAATACAAAGAACAGGGGATGGTCCAGTAATGAAAGAGAGCGAAGTAAACAAACAAAACAGGAGGTCAAAAATATGATATATTTCCCTCCTTCCATCTCATGACTATCTCCTGTTGTCCATCCCGCACTTGCCCTACAGGCCAGGTAAATTCTCAACTCAAAAATAACTGTAACATATGTTATTGGTATTTATGGGCCAGCTTCTACCACCCTTATTAACCCTGGATAGTATGTCACTCTCCAAACAGGACTATTCACAGAGTGAGGTATTACTCAATGAAAGCTGCTGTGTAGACAGGGAAATTTATCAGGAGACCTTTACTAACTTAATTATACTATTATAGTTACACCAGTCAGTATACCTCTCCATCTAACCACTAAGTCTAGAAGAAGAGTGTCTTTCACTGGTTTTTAACTTATATTGCTTTGGAATCACTATCTCAGCACCTTCCGTGTAAAATCCATAGCAATAGTGAAGCTTCCCATGGGATCCATGGAGTTTCTGTGTCTTACATCTAGGCATAAAAATTCTGCTTGTGGGGATTCTATTTGATTTCATGGGAGAATTGTTTGTTTCAGGTGTTTTGGCATGGCATTTGGACAGATGAGGGTGTTAATGTCATGTTATCCTTACTATGGTAGAAAGGCCTAGTTGAACAAGATTTTGCAGTGTTTCCTAGAGGTGGTCAGATTCTGAATTCACCTGATAGCCTTTGGAAGGGGATGCCTTAGCTGGATTCCCTTAACAGAATACTGGATCCCCAGCTCTCACATGTTTTGCCCTTGGCTCTGGGATTGGTATGTTCCCAAAGGAATGCAGCTACATGTAGGGGTTTGGAGATTAAAATGTAGGTTTTTAAATGGAGCTGGGGTTTGCTCCATTAAGTTTTTTGAAGATTAGGGAAGCTTTTCAACTTACATCTAAAACTGGCTAGGAGTGAGTGAAGGTACCGGCACATAAGCCTGATGTGCTTATGGGGTGATTAAACATGAGGCAATCTTTGTATAGGATGCTCTGTCTGTTGTTCATATGGAACCTGATCTTTATATTCCAAGTTTATCTTGTCCATAATCCCTAGCATCAGGATGTTACTGCTTATTGTAGCGAGCACAGACATCCTGACTCCAAAACACTGTTTGTCAAGCCCCTATTTACAATTTAACCTTCCACTCATCTTCCAAATTATGACCTCTATGGCATGAGGCAAAATACTAATGCCAAGCCAGGCCTACACTTGGGAAAGTCACTTCACTTTTCCTGTGGCAGTATTTGACAGTCCTCAGAACTCCAGAACCAGTCAAGGGAAAGTTCCCTCAAATACAAATGTTACAAAGGGAAGTTTAAGTTGCTGTAGAGGGTATGTCAAAATTTAGGCCACACCGCGTCACACTGGCTATGTCTACACTATGGGCTTAGGTCAACTTAAAGCCCTTTAAGTCAACCTAAATTAAGCCCAGTCTATATTTAGAAATTATTAAGTTGACTTAAGCAATTGCTTAAGTCAACTTAATAACTCCTGCCCTGGAAGTCAACTTAAGCATTTAAGTTGACTTCGCAGGGCAGGGCCCACCCTCTTCCCCATCCCCTGTATGATGGGCTCCCACTGAGAGCCCAATCCAGCTCCTCCCTCTGGCAAGCAGCTGAGGTCTGGGGGAGCCAGCATCACCCCTGGCCACTTGCAGGCAGCCAGGGCTGAGGGAGATGGCAAATCCCCTGACCTCTTGCAAGCTGCCAGGGTGATGCTAGGTCCCCCCCCTCCTTGGCCACCTGCAAGTGGCCAGGAGTGATGTCGGGTCCCAGGCCCCCAGCTGCCAGCCAGTGGCTAGGGGCGATATCAGGTCCCTCTGCCCCCCCCCCAACCCACGTCCCTGGCTGCTTGTGAGCAGCCAGGAGCAATGTCAGGTCTCCACCCCCCCCCCCCGGCTGCTCACAAGCCGACAGGGGCCAGAGGGCTACCTGCACCCTTGACCCCCTGCAAGCAGCCAGGGGCGATGTCAGATCCAGCGCCCCAGCTACCCGCCAACGGCCAGGGGCAATGTCGCCTCCCCCAACTGCCTGCAGGTGGCTCTGCAACCTAGTCAATTTCACAGAAGTGAAATTGACCATGCTGCAGAGTCCAGACACTCCACAGCCTCCAGCTCTGATAAGTGACAGGGAGCAAATATGGCCCCTGGTCACTTGTCAGGGCTGGCAGGATCTGGCTTCAAGCCCCCACTGCCAGTAAAGATGGGGTGGGAGCCAGGTCAGGCTCCTAGCGCCTCTTTCCTGGCCCTGGCAGAGAGGGTCTGGTTAGGAGTGGGACCCAGCTCTGAGCGGCTCCTTAGAGGATAGAAGACAGATCAGCCCCCATCTGAATGAGCCCCTTGAGCCCATTGGCCCCAGGGTACCCAATCCAGACTAGGGGGCGGGGTAGGAGGAGGGGCACCCTGGGTTTGTCTGGTCCCTGTCTATACAGACATACCCTGAAGTCAACTTAACAATGGGGCCCCCACAGTGTAGACATAGCCACTGTGGAGATGCTAAGCAGTACTGCCATCCTTACCCAGCAAGGGAAAGATGCCTTTCATTTTGGAACCCCAACAAGATTAGCATAAGGGAGCCCTGAACTGAGCACACTGGATTGAGTTCTCTAGAAAGCACCTAGGCTTGCTATCTATTATTATTGATTTATTATTGATTTATAAATTGATTTATAATAAATCAATAATAATAGATAGGAAGCCCAGGTTCTGCAAAAAGGGAGGTTTATCATTTTAGAGCTGTGATCCAAAGCCCATCGAAGTCAATAGATATGAGTATTGGATAAAGTTCTTCATAACTAGTCTTAATCCAGGATGTGATTAAAGGCAAGTAGTAAATTTCCAGTTTTCTCTCTTGGCTTGATTAATGTTATTCTTATTCATATTAGTTTCTCATGTATCTGTTAACTATTGGAAATCAAATTCAGTCATGAACCAGTTCAGCTCTTACATTAACTTCATTTTCCTGCTGGTTCACTAGCTGACCTTAGTTCCCATTCCAAGTACAAAAGCAAAATAGTTATAGATTTAACTCCAATTGCCGTGAGACTAGCCCATCACATTTAGGTTTTGATGTCATACAAAACTTGTACCAATTTAACTAAACTGGTTTAGAAAATAAGTTGATTCAGTTACAGCAACACAATCCTTTCCCCTCCCCCGCCTTGTATAACATTCTTAAATCAATTTTAGAGTACCTTATTTCAATTTAACATAAGTTGGAGAGGAATCCATTAAATATACAGCATTCTTACATTCATTTAAGTGTTCATGAAAATGATGGAGGATTGCCTCAGTGTAAAGAATCAGCTTCTAAACTAATTTACCTAAATCAGTACAACTTCTATGTGTAGATAAGGCCTAAGTCTTATTAACCAATTAATATTTTAACCATTTGAGGGCTGACAGGTATTTTCTTTTGACAGTAACTCAGACAAGTTTAATTTTTGAAGACCATTCAAAGATCGAAAGCAGTTTGACTCTTCTTTCTGACAGTGGATATTTTGACTTTTATAAAGCTGTTTTAGAAAAGCACTTGCTAGCATACAGAAGCACTTTTATAAAATAAGGAAAGAATCAGCCTGCTTTCAAACTGTCTTTGGAAAATGAAATGAAAATAGAAAAACTCCCAGGGAACAAAGATTTTTTTTAACAATAAGAGACCTGTCTTAAACTGTTCCAGTGTATTATTTTAGTTCTAACCTTCATCCCTAAAAGTATTTTATAAATATTTGTAACCATTTAAACAAACTGTGTCACTCGAAACTTTACAAACAAGAGCCTTGCACCCTAATCTTTAGTTGAAGCCAGAAAACATTTTTACTCTGGTGGTCTTCAAAGAATTCCAAAAATAGTATAATGGAAAAAAATAATAGCATTGCTAGTGTTCTGATGTAGCTAACATTGATTTATTTTTTTAAGATTTTTATTAAGGCTGAACTTCAACCTCTTACACTTGGGTACCTCTGGCAAAGTACTGAGAGCCAATAGCTGACTCAGCACCCTGATGACTTGAGCATTATCTGTACCAGGAAACATCTGATGGAGAAGGAGAGTACTTAATTACTTAGGCAAACTGGGGCTTGATAAGCAAAGGAGTTAATTATCTCTCCTGCAGAACAGGCTAGTTAAAAGCCCAGGAAGAAGGTGCAATGGGTGGAAGGCTAGCACAGAGGAAGAAATGTCTCAGGGTGATAAGAGCTCTTCCTCTTCATGGAGAAAGGGTTGAAGGCCAGGAAAAGCTATAAACAGACTGACTGCATGCAAGCATGATGTTGGTTTGGTAAAGGTTAAATAAAACTCAGGAAGTGGTAACCAACCAAAAGTATTCAATGGCATTTATAAGAAACTCTTGGGTAGAAGTGGCACCTGCCTATAAGCAGAGTGGAGTAGAGCCAACCCTGCCCCAGATGTCTGAGCTGTGAGAGGCACCAGTCCACAGGGCCCTACCGGTGGTCTGGCTAAGTAAAGCCGGGCCAGAAGAGAGTAAATGGCCAATTAAGAACTGCTCCCCTAGCAATTGAGGTATATAAGGTGACTGGGGAAACAGTGCAAGGAGGGGTGTGGCACACAGCATAGCTACAGCCCCTCCCCTCCTCTGCCATGCTCCCCTATCCAGCCTGCCCCCCCAATCTGCCTTGCCCCCTCACACAGGCACCTCTGCCCCCCATGTCCTCTGTACACAGTGCAAGCAAAAGTGATGCCAAATAGCACACTAATGCCAAATATCAGACTAATCATTATTTTATTTAAGTTTATTAATAAAATTGATTTTTAGGTCTTATCTATCAAAAATTTTCTCTCTAGCCTTCCTCCAACTGAGAAAAGAATTGCAATGTGGTCCCTTACCCAAAAAAGGCTGGACACCACTGGGTTGGAGCTTTGCAGCCAGTTTGTGAAGAAGCCAGTAGGGTGAGGAGCTTGGAGCTCAGGCCCAGAAGGGCTGACCTCCGTACAGGAAATAGGTTTTCACACTGTAAATAAAGGATATGGGTGTCCGCACCTAGGAAGTGAGTGACTCTTGTGAGAAAACACACAGGGTGCAGACCGTCATGGGATGCACATCTGTGCACCTCTGGGCTATGATCTGTATGATTTTTCTGTTCACTTTTGCACTGTGGTTGTATGATTTTATGCCATTTATACTCGACTGTATGGTTAGCGTGTCATGTTTCCTGCAGTATCATGTATGTGTACTGATGGTGAAGCCTGTTACATAGCACAGACCCTCAGGATTGCCCCACTCGCACAGAGGCTTCAGAATTACGTGACAAAGGTAATGCAAATTAAAATTGCCTAGCTTAGGTAGAAAGCAGGAAACCACTACAGCCTAGGAAGAAGGAGGCTGAAGTGGTTTTAAGGGAAACAAAGCGAGTCACCAGGAGAAGCTGCTGGTTTGGGCCAGAGAAACACTATCTTAGAAGCAACTCCAGGAGACTGAACCTGCCCACGTGGCCAAAACTGATTGAACTCCATCCAAACAATCAGTCTTGTGGGCAAGAAAATGAAAATAGACTTAAGAGTAACCTTGGAATAATGTTTGTAGAATAGTATGCATTTGTATACCTTTTATTTCCTTGTGGTCACTTCTCAGGCCTTTAAAAACTTATTGTGTATTGATTAGTATATATTCACTTAAAATCATATCCTAATCAATAAATTAGTATTGTTTTATCTAAAGCTGTATGGACTTTAGACGTTGTGAGTGAGGGAGGCTGGGCACAATTTGTTTCACTGTTAAATGGACAGATGTGAGACTATGGTGATTGGTACCAGGTCCCAATCCCTGTAAGATGAAATTCCCACTGTGGTGTCTGGGGCTGGGGGATGCTTGCTTGTGGACTGTCCCTCAAGTAGCCAGCAGGCATGCAACCACTGCCTTGGATCAATTATATGCAGGAGGCTGGTGTGGACTGCCTTGAGCGTGAGTGGTCACTTGGCAAAGCGGGGTGAAGTGGGACTAAGGAGTGGAAATCTGAGGGGTCAACGGCAGCACATTGGACCAGATCTGGTGAGCAGCCTGTCACATGACCTACTCAGTTACACTCCCCATGACATTAAACTAGCTAGAGATGTAAAAAGTAACAAGAAAACATTCTATAAAAACAATAGTAGCAAGAGGAAGCCCACGAACAGGGTAGGTCTGTTACTCATTGAGAGGAGGGAAAATAATAACAGAAAAGGTGGAAACGGCAAAAGTGTTAAATGGTTTTTTTTGTTTCAGTTTTCACTACAACGGTTAGTAGCAATTGGTCATCAAACATTGTGAATGCCAGTGAAAATGAGGTGGGATATAAGGGTAAAACAGGGAAAGACCAAGCTAAAAATTACTTAGACAAGTTAGATGGCTTCAAGTAACCAGGGCCTAATGAAATCCACCTGAGAATATTCAAGGAGCTGACTGAGGATCACTGCAAAAAGGAATCTGGGGATCAGAGTGGATTGCAAGCTAAATATGAGTGAACATTGAAACACTACTGCAAAAAAAGCAAACAGCATTCTGGGGTCTATTAGCCAGCGGTGTTGCAAGCAAGACAAGAAATGTAATTCTTCCACTCTACTCTATGCTTCTTAGGTCTCAACTGCAGTATTGTGTTCAATTTACAGACAGGACAATATGACAGGATGGCCTAATTTGACAATAGACTGAATTTTAACTAGTAGCGGTGGGTATGCAAGTGGCCTGAGAAGGGAGGTTGGATGGGGTGGGTTCTGAGTTTTTACAGAGAATTCTTTCTTGGGTGACTGACTGGTGAGACTTGCCCACATGCCCAAGCTTCAACTGATTGCCACATTTGGGGTCAGACGGCAATTTTCCCCCAAGGCATATTGGCCAGAGCTCTGTGGCATGGGGTATGGCTCACTTGCTGATGGATTCTCTGCACCTTAAAGTCTTTAAATCATGGTTTGAAGACTATAATAACTAAGTCATAGGATAGAGTTTTATTGCAGGAGTGGGTAGGTGAGGTTTTGTGGCCTGTGTTGTGCAAAAGGGCAAACTAGATGATCCTAGTGGTCCTTTCTGACCTGAAAGTCTATGAGTTCTGAGTGCCACATTTCTGGGCAGACCTGGAGAAACTGGAGAAAAATCCAGAGGAGAACAATAAAAATGATTATGGGACTAGAAAACATGACCTACAAGGTAAGATTGAAAAACCTGGATTTGTTTCATCTGGAGAAAAGAAGACTAGATAGGGCATAATAACAGTTTTCAAGCACATAAAAGATTGTTACAATGAGAAGGAGAAACACAGTTTTCCTTAATCTCTCAGTATAGGACAAGAAGCAATGGGTTTAAATTACATCAAGGGCAGTTCAGGTTGAACATTAGGAAAAACTTCCAAACTGTCAGGGTAGTTAACTTACTGCTTTAACGGTTGAAAGTGAAACACAAGTACCTCCAGAGCCATTTAATTGCATGGCTGAAAATACCAAATAGAGTTGTAAGGCACTTTTCTGCTGTACTTATTGACAGAGCCTACAGAATCAAATTCCATAGTACTCTTTTAAGTTATTCCCTAAGTCAGTTTCCTCCTCTGTCTTTTTTCCTTCCCTTTGATTTACCTGGACAATGCGAGAATTGCAACACCCACAAAACTGCAAAAAGGTCTACCATTTTAATTCATAACCATTATGTATGATACACTCCAAAACCAATGTTACCCCAGTGAGCCCAGAAGGGCTGTTTTATTCATTTTCTTCCCTGTAAAGTATCTTGTTGGAAATTTTCTTTTGTTTGCTTGCAGAAGCAAGGTCTCAGAACTGTGTGTGCCTCTGAAACAACAGCGATGAAAAAAGTGGTGTTCTTCAGATCATATCACAATGTTTCCACTAATGTGCCATTTCTAATGAAGAGACCATCAACAGAGAAACAGTGTTATTTTTCTGCAGAGGTATGTGTGCAAGATGCCCCAAACCTTTTCCATTTCAGATTCAGAATAAAGCAAAGATTTGGCACCTTGCCTGATCTCTTAAAAATATACACTGTTTCTCATCTGTGATAAAGGAGCTTTAACCTGGGGGGGGGGGTATGATTAAACTGCATTATTTTGTTTTTGAAGAGGTATCTTTAAAAAAAAAATAAAACTTTCTTGGGTTTCTATTAGGGACCTGGTTCTGATGGTGTCTTTTTCATACCTCATCCTATCAAACTTTCTGCCCACAAATGGTCTCTGCCTTTTTTATTCTGTTTATTATTTCACATTGGATAAATGTTTAATCTTTCCTCTTCGTTATATTTAGAGAGTAAATAGATAGAACAGATGTATAATACAAAGCACATGGAGAAGTAGACACAAAGGACTTAGTCCTTTAGGAGATGCTAAAGAAAAGCACAGGTCTTGGAAGTTACACTTTTGAGGCTGAAGACAAAAAAAAAAACAAAAAACTTTTAGTAAAGGATGCATTGTTATGTTTTTATTTATTTATTTTATCGCATGAAAACAATGACTGTTACTAGACATGCCTTTACACATTGTACATTATTGGCCTTTGGGGGGAAAAATGTTGCTATAAACAGGATTTCACAAAGTCATGTGTTCTTTTAAAGACATTGCCAGTTTACATTGCTTCTAAAGTTAGAAGGCATCTCTTTGTCCATTCCAAATAATCAGAAGTAAAAACATCAAAGAGAAAATGCTCCCACAGTGACTGACTATGCTGCTTTTTTCTTTTTCTTCCCCCACCCCCAAACTACCCCTACCTTCTACTTTACAGAAAGAAAAGACAGTAAAAGTTCCTTCTGTGAATTGCCAAGGTGCTCTCAGCCCATTGTGCAGAATCATTGTCAGGTTAAATTAGGGAGTACAGACTCCATGAGTGTAAAAAAATCAATACTTGATGGAAGATTGCTCCCCGGAAAATCTGTTTTGATTCCAGGATTAATTCACGACCAAAGGCTTCTGCAAAATGACATGCCATTAGTCAGAAAATGAACACATTCTACCCTTGAAATTGGATGGAAATATGTCAGGTGATTGACCCACTCTTCACTCTCTGGGCAGGAAGAGTAGGTGTGGTAGCTGTGAATTAGGCCCACGAACCTGGTCCATTTTCCAACCAGAAAAAAAAAAAAAAAAAGAAGTCCAATGTGAATTGTGAGTATTCTCCAGGCCATTGTTATAAAGCTATTGCAAATGCATTCCGTCAAGGTAAATGCATTTGTCTGGAAGGCCTGACTCTCCTGTGTTTTCTAAATCTCAGAATAAACCATGCTAAAAATCTTAAAATAAAGCAGAGATTTTTTTCTGCTGCAAAAAAAGGCTTGCAATATTAATGACAGTGTAATCTGTTTGCCGTATATACAGTAACACTCCATCCCCCTGCCCTTCCCTACCAGTTTCTTCTACAAAAAGTTTGGAAGAGACAAATACATATGTTTGACAGTGTTATCTATTCACTGTTTCTAGGCCTTGCCTGGTATCTGCCATAACAATACAATTTCAGGCCATGGACTATGCAGGTGGCCTTTGTGTTGACTTCGTATCACTGTTCAGCCAGTGCACATTCCCTCTTTGTAAGGTGCCAAACTCTAGGACAAAAGGGCATTTTAATCTCTGTGTTTATATATTCTGAGCCTGAACCATGACTGCTTATAGTATCAAAACATGCTGAATGTGTGGAACAGAAGGGTCATGACATCAAATATTTGTATTTATTTATCTGGTATAGAATCACCAAGGTGAAGCTAACCTCTTGGTGCATAGACTTTGCTAGCAGAGAAAGCCATCAGTTACAACAGCTGACTATTGGACAGCAGTTTTAGGCTCATGTCAGGGAATGTGAGAGGTTTATCCTTGCCACCCACGGTGACTTGATTAGAATCCTCTGATAGTGGTCTGAAGTGAGATGCAGAAGACAGTTCTGGTGCCTGTATTACAAAAACTAAAATTGTGCAGCTGTTGGCTTTTCAAAACCAAGGAGAGTGTCTCCAAGATAACTCTTCAACTTTCTCTTTCTGTAGCCTCTAGAATGCTACTGGCATGTACTGGGTGCTGCAGTTCACGATACCTGCATTTCTTGTCTGTTCCTAAGTGCATCTGATCTGTACAAGCAACATGGAAGCAAGTGACTCAAAGTATGTCAGTCTCATCCAACAGCCTGCAGCAATCTAATCTACTCTAACACCAATACAGCTGAGCACTCAGCCTCTACAAATCAGGCACCGTGACATTGTCTCAAGCTGGACACTAAAAATTGCTGCCCCTTCCTCCCCCCACCCCTCAATCTCTGGCCACTTTTGAAAATCTTGGTCCCCCACACTATTTAACTATGACTACAGAATCTCTGACATCATGAGGTGACAGCTGTTGCTAAATGTTGGCTTTTTAATGGTGATGCCTGAAGTTTAAACTTTAGGTAATAGGACATAAGACTGCACTTACTGATGAGTGAAGTGATCACCTTTCTGTACAGTAAAGGGCATGGCTGCCATTTCATGGAAATTTTGAGGGAGCATTACAAGCAACTTTTCGACCTGCTTATGTTTAGTAATACATCATATATCACAACAGAAATTTGTATTCATGGCCATCTCTGGTGGTAGTTTGACTCAGATTTTGACGACACCATATGTCACAAACAGTAGGATCATTGAAGATGATGGCTCCTGCATGATCAACCAAATTTCTAAGGTTTTGGGGGGAGGAGGACCTGGCTAACAGCATCACCCCACATTAGGTCAAATATGCTGTAGCTCCAAACAGGCTTGTCAGCATGATCAAGTGGCGCAGTCAGAAAAAAGTCTTTTCCTAGCAGACTACCCTAAAAATAGTTGTTAAAGAGGGATGATATTACTGGGGTTATCAGAAGATTTCTCTTTTTTTTTCTCCCCCCCCTTCTGGTACCATAATAAAACAACTGACAGTGATTCCCAGAAACAAATACTTGGAACTTAACTCTGACATTTAACATAAATCACTGTGTGTTGTCCCTTTTCCCATAGGACAATGACCATTATTAAAATTCCACTGAAGTGTTAGTAATCATTGCAAACCACAGTAAAACTTGTAGCTATCTAGTCAAGATGAGAGACTCCTACCACCCATTTAATTATGACATGTTTACACCAGTGGTTCTCAACCTATTTACCATCATGGGCTGTATACACAGCTCTCCGTGTGTTATGTGAGCCATATCTACATTATATATATATTGCCTATATGACCTTGAGGATGTCACATGGACTGAAGCTGTCTGCTGATTGGGGTGCAAGTGGCTGGTGGATTGAGAACCACTAATTTATACAGTGAGTTAGTGTCTGAGAATGAGGGTGCGAATCTGCAACGTGTTAGCTTGCCAAGCTCTAATGGTGCATGTGGTCAAAGGTACAATGCAGTGAATGTCCTGGAGTGTGCAGGCCAAGTAGGACAAAACTGAGGTGGCCTGTGGGCCTGGGCAGGGACCACAGGTGGCAAAGGCAGGAAGGGAGCTAGCCTCCATGAGGGGAAACTTTCAGGCCTCTTCCACTCCCCCACCACCCATAGTCCAGGCCACTTTTAAAATCACCAGGACCCTGGGCAATTGCCTCCTATTCCCGCTCAGTGGGCCTGCAGATAAGGAAAGGCCTGAACTCAACTGCATGCTATTAAGCTCAGAGGGGGGAATGGAGTCCTGGAGAGCTGGCTGTATATTAAAGAAATCTTACTGAGGGCACATGAACAAACCATCCTAATGTGAAGAAAGAATATCTGGTATGGCATGTGACCAGTTTGGCTTAGCAAAGAAACCTTTGATGAGTTTAAATGCAAAAAGGAAGATTACAAGAAGTGGAAGCTCAGACAGGTGACTAGGAAGGAGTATGCAGGAGTGAAATCAGGAAGGCCAAAGCCCAGCTGGAGTTGTAGCTAGCAAGAGACATGAAGGGTAACAAGAAGGTTTTCTATAGGTATGTTAGCAACAAGACAAATGTCAGGGAAAGTGAGAGTCCCTTATTGAATGGGAGAGGCAACCTAGTGACACATGACATGGGAAAAGCTAGGGTATTCAATGCTTTTTTTGCCGCTCTCATCACAGACAAGGTCAGATCACAACCTACTGAACTGGCAGCACCATACAGGGAGCAGGTAGACACCTTTCAGTGGTGAAAGAACAGGTTCAGGACTATGTAGGAAAGCTGAATATGCACAAGTCCATGGAACCAGATGCAATGTATCCAATGATGTGCAGAGAGTTGGTTGATGTACTTGCAGAGACCTTGAGCATTATTTTTGAGGACTTGTGGTGACTGGGAGAGGTCCTGGACAATTGTAAAAAGACATGTACAGTGACTACCTTTTTAAAAGGAAGGAGGAGGATCCAGGAAACTACAGACCAGTCAGCCTCACTTCATGCCCCAGAAAAATCATAGAGCAGGTCCTCAAGAATTTCATTTTGAAGTACTTGTAGAAAAGGAAGGTGATCAGAAACAGTCAGCAGGATTCACGAGGCCAAGTCATGCCTGACCAATCTAATTGCCTTCTGTGATAAGCTGAGTGGGTCTATAGATGTGGGGAAAGCAGTGGACATAATATATCTTTGCTTTAGCAAAGCTTTTTATATGGTTTCCCACTGTATTCTTGCCAGTAAGTTAAATAAGTATGGATTGGATGAATGGACTAGAAAGTGGATAGAAAGTTAGCTAGATCATTGGGCTCAACATGTAGTGATCAACGGCTGCATGTCTAGCTGGCAGCCAGTATCAAAGTGCCCCAGGGATCAATCCTGTGTCCAATTTTGTTAAATATCTTCACTAATGATCTGAAGAATGAAAAAGAGAATGTCCTTACCACGTTTGCAAATGACACTAAGCTCAGAGGAGTGTTTGATAAATGTTTTCCTACACCTACATATTCCAGTGCCAACAAACTACATGGACTTAAGGTAACACATACAAGTATTTGTATCCTGTACTTGTAAAATAGAATGTACTGAGTACTAGCTCTAGCCAATGTAACTAGTGAAGGGGTTTTTTTAATGCACATTATGACTGCAGTGTAGCTGATGTGTAGAGATAAATGCATGTATTAAAAGGTATAAAGACCACATATTTTTGTAGGGCCTGAGCCTACTCGCCCTCATTGCACAGAAAGGTGGATCTGACCCTTGTCAGAACAGCAACCCAATAATATTTTAGTGTAAATTTCAAGTCCATTATGTTCAAAATCATCAGCATCAAACCAAGAAATGGTTTCGAGATACCATCTAAGGCTATGTCCACATGTAGACACTTATTTTGAAATAAGTTAATTCAGAATAAGCTCATTTGAAATAAAATCATTATTTTGAATTAACGTAAATTGAAATAAGTAAAAACCTCAAATCAAAATAGCAAGTCCGGACACAGAACTTGCTATTTCGAATCAGGAGAGGGGCACCATGGGAGGTGTAGCAACATGGCTGCCTCCCTGGGCCATGCCCCCACCCAATATAGAAAAAGGAAGGCACCCTGGGAAGGAGAAGGGCAAAAGTGTTAATTTGAAATTACAGTTATTTTGAAATAACACCTCCGAACGGCATTATTTTGAAATAACCATTTTGCTTTAACAGATGATTCAAATTAAAGTAGGTTTAAGCTACTTCAATTCAACGTCTCTTGAATTGAAATGACAGAGGTCATCATTTTGATTCAAAAGAACATCATGTGGACCTAGTATTTTTTAAATTGAAATAATCACCATTATTTTGATTTAAAAGATATATGTGGACATACCCTAAGTCAGTGATGCTCAACCTTTCCTATGCCTGGGCCTCCACCATTCATCTAGCCTAATCTGCCCTTCCACTGAGCATGATGCAGAAGGGCAGGATGTTCATGACTCTTTGACACCTGGCCTTAATCCTACTAAAGATCATGACTCCAGGTTGAGCTCACCTGATTTAATTCATGTAAATAAGACATCAGCAGGCTTTAAAAAAACTAGTAACAACTTGCAGATGGGAGGAGTTTTGCTTAAACCTCAGAAACATTCAGTCATTTTACCCTGAAGTAGTTTCTATCGGCTGTTAATGCTTTAAGAGATTATTTTATCTATTCTTTATTTTAGAATAGGCCACCATAAAGAAATTGTGTTTGAAAAAGAAAAAAAATGTGTATTGTAGGCAAGAGGGTGAGTTTAAGTGGAAAAGATCTCAATCTGAATTTGCAATTAATTGTTAATTGAATTTTCGATTCAGAAGGGACTAGGTCTATACTTATTTGGAAATATGGTAGCAGTCAATGGGAGTTACTCAAGCTATGCAGAGTAGCTTGTGTAACTCCCGTCGACTTCCTAACTCCTCTTCACTGCATTGCACAAACAGAAACTACATTCCCATCAACACAGCATTACATCACTTGAGGGTATGGTTTTAATGTGTTGACTTCCAGATCAATTGAGTGTGTCTGCACTGACCACTCAGTCTGGAAAAATGGATCTGATGATGGTGAATTTGCTGCCATCAGTGAAGGCATGCCATTGCTTTATGTTGTCAAAATAGCCTAATAAGACCTACAAATAAAATCGCCCCTCCAGAATATTAATATCCTTGTTTAGATAGGAATGTTATTGCTTGTCATTACACATGCTCTACTTTACTAGCTAGCTGCTCCTGTTTATTGTAATGTTATCAGAGACCTTCCTGGGGCCTCAGCTCACCAAAGCACTAAAGAATATGCTTAATTTTAAGCATGCAAGTAATTCCATTGTTCTTAAAATTTTTGCCTTATATTCTTATTATTAAGATTTAATTCACTTTCAGGTAAAATTCACCCCTCTCCGAAGGGTGTTTAAGGCATAAATATTTTGAGGCATTCTGTTCTGGCTCCCTGTTGTTCATGAGCATTTGTAGGGATATGTATCTGTAAGAGCTGCCACTACACAAGTGTTTGGAGATGTGGGTTGTTCTCCAAAACATCACTATTGACGTAATTTCACTCAGATTTCTGTCTCACATACCAAGGATCTCTCAAGACTTCCAGAGCAGAACAGAAAACTTTCAGTAGAACTGTCTTTTTCCACCTGACAAGTAAGCTCACCGCAATGGCCTAGAACAACAGAATGCATCTCCCTTTTTGATCAGACACTCTGAGAACCCATATGAACAGTGTAAAAATCTCCCCTGCCTTCCACACCCAACCTGATGCCAAGAACCTGACCTCCATCATGTACCCATCCCCTGGGCTACTTGAACATCTGGGTTTGAATCTATTATACATATAGTGCTCTGCTGGACAAATTGGAATTTAGAAAAATAATCAAACATGCCTGAAGAATAAATCTACAAAAGCCACCAAATTGGAGTGGACCTAAAAATCTAGGTTCCATTTTATGGGAATGCTATGAAAACTGCAGAAAATGCTTTCAAAAAGCCCAACATAGACCATGAAGCCAATGATTAGCAGAAGAGCAAAAATTTTGCAGACTCTTGAAAATTGATGTGCTCTATAATCAAATTTCTTTGTGACATTCTTCTAAATGCTTTCTTAGAAATACTATGTTATAGGCTTTTCTCTAGCATAATCTGAAAGAAGGTGAACTTCAATAGGCCTTCTAATCACAGTTTGCACATACAGTTCATAACAGTAATGACATTTTTCTTCTCTTCAATTTCACTTAAAAAGATAAAAAGGAAAACTACAAGAATTTTTCTGTAGCATGATGACTTCAGTCAATATTTCACTGTGTGCACTGTCAATGCCACCAAAATATTGTTTAATAATTTAGAAGTAACCATGTAATTTTCTACTACTTCAGTAGCAAATTAAGTACTTACTAAATAATTGACAAAAATAATTAATTCTATGGATGCCTTGAGGAACGTACTATTATTAGCTAACAATTTTAAGAATTTTTCCTTATATTAATAGTAACAGATGATCAATAAAGCAATGAAATATATATATATTATTTTAATCTTCATGTCATTTAATACAATCAGAGGAAATTGCACATCTTGAGAGTTCATCCTTTTCTGATTGTTAATAAATAACCATCTACTTCCATAAAATGACTGTTACTGAGAATTAATTAAAGAAGATATCTGTGTTTACACATGTATACACCCATACCCACACACATAAAATCTCTATATTAAAACAACATGAAACTTGCAAAAACTCAGGAATTAGAAAAGGTAGAGCTCTAAGACAAGACTAATACTAACTTTGTTACACATTATCTATCCCGTATTTTTATGGTATGCATTTTACAAGTTACTACTAACATAGTGAGACTTATTTTAAGCACTCACTCAGGAAACCAGGAAAAAAAAAAAGGAGCATAACTATACAAAGCACTAAAAAGAGAAGTCAATTAAAGTTTAAATAATACATACTTGATGCCAAAATGTATTAGATTTAAAATCTCAATAAAATCGCTAGTTTTAAAAACAGTACGTATAGGTTCACAAAATTGCAATCCACAGGTAGAGAAGCTAAAATTAAAATATTGAAATTAAAATGCATTAAAACCCTCTGCAATGCAGAGCTCTATGGCTATGTCCACATTTAGGCAGTTAAATCGGTTTTATAAAAATCATTAAATCAATTTAAGTTAAATCGATTTAACATGTCCACACTAGACACCCAACTCAAACTAGCATGTCTATGGACAGGACTTCCTAGTTCAATTTAGGACAGGTGTGGCAACATGGTCCCCAAGAAGGGCCATCTCCTTACCCCATATATAGATAGAGGAAAGCATCCTGGGAAGGAGAAGGGCAAAAACTGTTAAATCAAAATAACAGGTAAATTGAAATAACACATCCACACTGTGTTATTTTGAAATAACAATTTCAATTTAGCCATCATTTCAATATAATACTAGGTTTTATTATATCACTGTGATGGGGCAGGCCCACCCCGCACTCAAGCGGGCCTATATGCCTGGAAGAGAAGGGACGCCCCGCCCCTCAGGCCCTGCTGGGCATGCTCAAACAGCTGCCCAGGTATAAGAGGCTGCGATTCCCCTCAGTTAGGGGCTGGCCAGCGGAGGGAGCAGACGCAGGCTGGAGGCTCTCGCTCAGACTCTGGTCTGGCTCCTACCTCAATGGGGCAGACGCCGGGGACGCTAGAGACGCGGAACGTAGAAGGCACTGCTGAACAAGGCATCCTCAGCTGTGAGGCTCCTAGGACCCAGACTGAACAAGGCACCTGACCAGGTGGACATCAGGAGTCCAGGTGGGGCACCTCATAGCAACCCCAGGTAGGAAGTAGCCCATGGCGGGGTAAATCGGGGTGAGCATTGGCCAAGTCCGGGCCTCAGTCGGCGCGTTGCGGCTTGGATCCCCGCCGACTGGGCTAGGATTCCCATACACCCCAGGGCCCTGGGCTGGGGTTCAGAGGAGTGGGAGGGCCTGAACCCCCCTACCTGGGCCTACGTCCCTCAGGGCGCCCACCCGGGGCTTGGACTCATTGGCTCCGGCCAGTGGGCCACACTGCCCTGACGTTAAGGGCTGAGACTCCTTGACTCTGGCCAGTGGGCCGCACTGCCCTGACGTGAAGGG
>ML682116.1:2034069-2054479 GCA_007922195.1 Podocnemis expansa | reverse complement strand
CCAAACAGTGTTTTGCCTATGGGAAACTCTGTCATAACTTGGGAAACTTAATCATTTTGCAAACTGCTGCAGATCCCAAAGGCGCAAAAATCAAGTGCATTTAGTTACTGACAGTGAGACTGAGGAGTGCTTTGTAGATGTATTGGGATCAAGCAAACCTAGTGAGAGGGACTGGATACTGCCTCTGTCAGTGAATGGAACAATCATTCCACTGAAACTAGACACAGGAGCTCAGGTTAACATTCTGTCTACACGAGATTATGAGAGACTGAGAATAAGACCCAAGCTGGGACCAACAAACATAAAAGTAACTGGGTATTCTGGAACAAATATACCTGTGCAGGGACGCTGCTTCACCAGTGTTAACCATAAGAACACCATGTACAGGCTGCCTTTCATTGTAGTGCCACAGGAGGTGACACCAGTTTTGGGCTTGGCCGCCTGTGAGAAACTGAATCTGGTAAAAAGGGTGCTCTCACTACAAGATAGGCCTGCATCTGGCTATGAGGTACTCCTCGAAGAATATCAGGACCTGTTTCAGGGATTGGGCTGCTTGCAAAGTGAACATACAATCCGCATAAACAAGCAGATCCCTCCAGTCATTCATCCATGTAGAAAGGTGCCATTTGCACTCCGTGATAAACTCAAGGCTGAGCTTGAAAGGATGGAAGCAATGCAAGTAATACAAATAATAGAGGAGCCAACGGAATGGGCGATCTCCCTAGTTATAGCGCAAAAAAGTAATGGCCAGCTACGCATATGCTTAGATCCCAGAGACCTCAACAAAGCTATACAAAGAGAACATTTCAAACTACCAACTAGAGAAGAGATTATGGCTCATTTTGCAAATGCTTAATACTTCAGTAAATTGGATGCATCCTCTGGATTTTGGCAGCTAAAATTAACAGAGGAAAGCTCAAAATTATGCACATTTAATACTCCTTTCGGAAGACACAGATTTTTACGCTTAACCTTTGGCATAGCTTCAGCACGAGAGGTGTATCACAAAACTGTACACATGATTTATGAACATATTAGCGGTGTGGACACCTCCATGGATGACATCATTATCTGGGGCTCTACAAAAGAGGAGCATGATCGTCGCCTTCGGCAAGTGTTAGATGCAACGAGAGCCGCAAACCTCAAACTAAATAAGGACAAATGTGTGTTAGGAGTTAGAGAACTGACTTTTATAGCGGACGTTATTGCTCACGAAGGTGCAAAACCGGATAAGAGGAAGATTTCAGCCATTGAAATGACGCCACGTCCCCAGTCAAAGAAAGACATCCAACGGTTCCTGGGAATGGTTAACTATCTTGGAAAATTCATACCCAATCTTTCTGCCAAGGCAGCACCATTGAGAACTCCTACAGGACAAAAATGAATGGTACTGGGATGCTGCACAGGAGGAATCATGGAGAAGTTTAAAACAAGATTTGATAGAGGAACCAGTGTTGAAATTTTTTGCTCCAGAGAAGCCCATTAAAATTTCAGCAGATGCATCACAGTCGGGCTTGGGTGCCATGATTTTACAAAAACATGAAGATGGCTGGCAACCTGTGGTATATGCATCCAAATCACTGACTGATGCAGAGACTAGATATGCACAGATTGAGAAGGAGCTTTTAGGAATCTTGTTCGCCTGTGAGAGATTCAATCAGTATATTTATGGACAGAGAGTGGAAGTTTAAACAGATCACAAGCCCTTGATTGCATTATTTAACAAACCACTAAATGACTGTACCTTAAGGATTCAAAGAATGATGATCAAATTGCAGAAATACAATTTATTGGTGACCTACACACCAGGCAAATTTATGCTCACTGCAGATGCACTTTCCAGAGCAGTAGCACCCATGGTACCTGAGAAGACACTGGAAACAGAAGTGCAAGCCTATGTAGATATGATAGTGAACACAAATCCCATAACTAACAGAAGACTGCAACGCATAAAAGATGAGACTGAGAAAGATGAATCGTTGGGACTCCTCCAAGAGGTGATAATTAAAGGATGGCCTGAAATAATAAGCAGTTGCTCTCTAAGTATAAGAGACTATTGGAACTGCAGGCATGAACCGACTGTGGTAGATGGGGTGATTTTCAAAGGTGGTAAGGTTGTAATACCACGGAGCCTCCGAAAAGAAATGTTACAGAAGATTCATGAAGGTCACTTAGGAATTGAGAAGTGCAAAGAACGCGCACAAGAGGTCATGTATTGGCCGCGGATCAATCATGACATTACCAATGTGGTAAAAAACTGCTTTTCATGCTTGAAATACAGGCCATGCCAACAGGCAGAGACACTGAGACCCCATCCTCTTCCACAGAGACCTTATGAGAAGGTAGGTATGGATTTATTTACCTGGCACTCCAAGGATTACTTAATAGTCACTGATTATTACTCTTTATATCCAGAAATTTGCACACTGAACAGTACTAATAGTAATTCAGTGATCACTGGCATGAAAGGAATTTTCTCCAGACATGGAATTCCTGATGAGGTCTTCAGCGACAATGGGCCACAATTTTCAAGTGCAGAATTCAGGCAGTTTGCCTTAGATTGGGATTTTCATCATGAAACCTCCAGTCCCAATTATCCCCAATCAAACGGACTGGTGGAAAGGTCTATACAGACGGTAAAGAACCTGATGAAAAAGACTTTTGAAAGTGGAGGTGATCTGTATACAGCATTGCTGGTCTACCAAAGTACAGCCCTGGAGAACGGCTTTTCTCCAGCTCAGCTGTTAATGGGAAGAAGGATCAGGTCTAATTTACCTATTACTGACAAATTGCTGCAATCTAAGAACAATGCTAACATTTGGGAGATGAAAGAAAACCAGAAGTGGAAGCAGAAATATTATTTTGATAGAAGGGCTCGTGATCTTCCATCCCTTAACCCAGGCAATAGAGTGTGCCTGAGGAATCACTCTTCCAATACCTGGGGACAAAGAAGTACTATTAAAAAACAGCTGCATCCACGGTCTTACATGGTCCACGCAGATCAAGGGGACACATTTTGACGTAATCGAAGGGATCTACGACTTATTCCAGAAAGTTCCAACACCGTAGGAGTTGAGGTAGATTCTGGCGTGCCTCCCCTTACTGATCTGATCTCTTCAACACATGGTAATGAAACCATCAGGGAACAAGACAATTCAGACCTGAACGAAGGACCAGTACTGAGAAGATCTAATCGAGTCATCAAACGTCCAGAAAGACTCATAGAGACTTGCTAGGATATGTAAGGGAAGTGGGTGGTAAAGACTCACTTGAGAGGTGATGTGCTAGTAACCTCTCCTCTCTAGGTAGTTCATATCCTGGGTTTATGGACTGTTCTTCTGCATGTTTTTTAGATAGCTGTTATGTGTTGTTAGATGTTAGTGCATGCATCATTAGCTAGCTTTTATGTGTATATAAGTGTTTGTTTATTTTCCTTAGGGGGGAAGATGTGGTGATATGCTTGTCATTGTTGTGTAAATTGGGAGACGTGCCCCAGAGAAGATCTAACATGGCTGCTCCCAGGTACACACCTGGATACCTGTCTGTATGATTAAAGTTCTATTCCTTACTCATTCAATAGTATCATCTTTAATGAACCCTCAAAATCATTACACTTCCGCCCTCAGTGACAGTTCTTGGAACAGCCTGCTCCTTGAGATCATGCAAGCAGCCTGTCTTCTGCCTTGAATGAGCCACCCAATCAACTGGGAACAACTTTTCATGGACGTCGTTCCACAGAAGAGTGCTTCTTCCATCAAGCATGCAGCCTCGGAGCAGGAACATCGCTCCTCCCTGCCGCCTGCAATGCCACGGTTTAAACCTTGTCTGGCCTGTGGCAAGGCCTTCCCATGGGACGACTCCCCCGAGAAGTACCTCCGGTGCCTGGGCGAAGCCCACTTGGTCACCGCTTGCTCTATCTGTCGGTCCTTTAAACCTCGGACAATAAAAGACAGAGAACAAAGACACCATGCTTTGACCTCAGGGCAAGTGTGGCAGCCTACCCCCAAAGCTTCAGGGCTTCCCTCAGCACTGTGTGCTGGTTCAGCACTGGAGCCCTCCTGGCACTGCTCTCCCAGAGACAGAAAGAAAATGAGCTCAGTACTGGTGTTGGTACCAAAGTGTCAGTGCCAATCTCAGTCCCCCAGCTGGGGGTCGCCGCTGGACTAGCAGGAGTTGGTGCTGGTTCCCGCCACTCCGGAGCCCTTTGAGGCAGTGAGACACTCCTCCTCCTGCCAACACCTCCCACACCAGCACCCCCCAAGAAAAGGGGTAAACTGGCCCTCACTTCGGGAGCCTAGTCACCCTGAAAGTGGCACTGGACACCATCACCAATCTCAGTGCCAAGTCCCCTGACACCAGAGCCAGCCATGCAGGGCCCCGGTACCACTGAGTCCTCTCCCTGGCACCCCTTTTCCCTTCACTTAGAAGAGAAAACCCCAATCTCTTGTTGGAACGAAACCTCTTTTGCTTTGCCAACTACACAAACCTAAACCACTGGGTAAGGTACAGGCTGTGTATTACCAGAGGAGATTGGGATAATCTGGAGCTGACATGACCACTGGCTCTGTCCCCCTAATCCCCAGAGGGACATTTGGGGAATTGAAGTAAGTGACCCAAGGACCTTCAAAAGGGCCCATCTATAGGTACAAAAATGCACCCACGAATGAGCCCGAACAGACTCAGCGGCTCTCAGGAGTCTGCCTGCTTCTCTGTAATTGCACCTGGGTAGTTCCTTAGGTGACCCTCCCTTCCTGACGTAAGGATAAGTCCCTGTCTAATTATGGATTTGACCCTTTCCCAACTCACTCTGAACCCATCTCATGGTCCAGGGGGCCCCTTGGTCTTATCCCAGTGCCACCCTGTCCACCCACCATTTTCATGAGGGCCACTTGTAAGCCATTGATTAACAGCGATTGTCCTGGTTCATGCAGGGTTTCTTTTCTCACTTCTTTCCTCGGGTTTGTTCATCTTTCGGGGAGTTGGGTCAACAAACAATAGTCCTCCTCCCCTCTGCCTTCGTGGGTATCCTCCCACCCTTAATGTATTCAAAGTGCCATGGTCACCTCCCACTGCTTTCCTTCTCTTTTCGGGTACTTAATGGAGGGAGTAATTTGTCTCCCACTAGTCTCTACCAGCCTTCAAGAGTCCTTTCCCCAGGGCTAGAGACTCACTCTCACACCCAGCCCACCTTTTGCCACATGCTATGTGGGCACATGTATGGCGTGGGGGGTCAAGAGGTTTTATGCCCTTCGCCAATGGTCATCTTTCCTTCTCCCTACCCTAGTGGCTGTGCCCCTGGTAAAAAAAAAAAGGGGGGGGGAGGGTGCACCCTACTGCAGTGACATTTACTCTGTCTCTGGTGGAGCTAACCTTCTCTTTCCCTTTTCCCCTTGTACCTAGACCTTAAAGGTCTTCCTTCTGCTCTCACCTTAGGGTGGAGATTCAACCTCTTACACTGTGGCGTGTTTGATTTCATGGCCTGAGTTCCCTTCCCTCTTCACTTGTGGCGAGCTACGCCTACATACAGGCCTCTGAAAGGGCACCCTTGGCTCCATATGCTGACCTGGGTCTACTGCCAATGTATCACGCCTCACTAGGTGGTTGGCTATCATCTTATGCCTCCCTGTATCTTGCCTGTTTGGCAGACCTATAAAGGATTCTATCCCCTTTTTCCCTTTTCCTTCTTCTCTTTCATTTCCTGCTTTCATGTATTCACCACTAGTAGATGGAATACTCTCCGGGGTCACATTAATTCCCTGTCACCAGCTAAGGGACTTATAGGCCTAAGGCCAGAGAATGTATCCAGCCCACCTGCCTTGACAGATGTGTACCACCAACCGATCATGTCCACGCTTGAAGATGCCTTACCAATCATGATTCAATAGCTGCGTTTTCATTCTTATTTCTCATGATAAGGTGACTTTAGGCCACCACTGCTCCTGTCGTCTGCAGATCACGGAGCATTCGAGAGACTTAGGCCTTTTTAATTTTCCCCTCTTAGGCCAGGCCAATCTACCTCACGGTCTCCCGTTACCTGGGCCATGGTCCTTATGATGGTACTCTAGGTACTTCTTACAGACTTCCTTGCCCAAGTCACTGGCCCTTGTGGGGAGTGACAGTGCTGAAAGCAGGAAACAACCAACTCTGCCCACCATCCATCAGCACAGCTAGCAGTCACCTATTACTGCATGTATCCGAGCAGCACTCAGAGGAGAGTGTATGTAGTCAGAGCATTTAAATATTGCCTGGGTTCCCAGAATGACACTTCATGAAATACACTGAATCATACACTTAATCACTTGAAGATTATGCATTTTTTCGTCTTTTCCCTCTTCCATTTCATTTTCTGTTTTCAGCAAAACAGCAGCATTTTTATCCCAGTCAACAGTTTCAGCTTTGTGACTAGTTTCCTTTACCAGCAGCTAGCCAGTGATTGACAAAAAGGCTCTGTAATAGCAGAGGACTCTCTTTGTCACACTTTAGGGGTGGTGTCTTAAAACAGTTGGTCATGTACTAAGTATGGCCTCTCTTTGAGAATTCATTATACATTTATATACAAATTTAATGAGAAAAAACAAAAATAGAAACACGGGCCATTTTCTGATCTCAGTTACACTGGAAAATTCCTGGAGTAATGCAAGTTCCAGACAGGTAGCCATGTTAATCTAGTTCAGCAAAACAAACAAGGAGTCCTGTGGTTTGTGCCACAGGACTTCTTGTTTGTTTTGGAGTAATGCAAGTGACTTCAGTGGAGTTTACATTTACATCCATAAAAACCAAAGAGTTCTGTGGCACTTAAAGACTAACAAATTTATTTATTGCAGGAGCTTTTGTGGGAGGAAGCTCATGAAATAAATTTGTTACTCTTTAAATGCCACAGGACTCATTGTTCATTTTGTTTTGTTTTGCTGAACTAGACTAACAGGGCTACCCTTTTGAAATTTACATGCATGTTACTGAGTTCAGAATTTGACCCTATGTATAAAAGTATGCATACTGCAGACAAATAGCTATTGTTGTTGAAAGCTTATGTGTTTCCTCACTTCATTGTTTAAAATACAGTCTAAATATTATAATAATGTAGTGAAATTTCCTTCTGTGTGGGTTGTTTTCCAAGAAAAGACACTGTTTGTGCTTAATGCTCTGTTGGGGTAATAAGGTAGAGCAAGGGATAAGTTGACAGCCACTAATGTTTGGCTGGAGACCGTTTTCTGCAAGGCTAAATTAATAGGTCAGCAGCACATCTGTTTCCTGTGTGATCTCTGAAGCCTGTAATTGCCCACTGGAAAAATATAGAAACAATATTTATTTGTAAATGAAAAGTGAGACTTTGCAGCAGATTGTAGAATGCAGCCACAAAAATTGAAGAGGGTCTCTGAAATTGTAGATTGCATAGATTTCTTATGTCCATGGTGCTAAAGCAGGCATTGTGTTGATTTTGCTGTTTGGCTTTCAGTGAGACACATACTCTGTCACTAACGCAGACTGCCCCAACAGTCCCTATGCTTTTTAAAGCTGGCAAAGAGACTATGCAGTGATAGCCTAAATGGGTGAAGCTTATCTCATTTTAGTTTTCATGCTGTTTAATATACGCCCAAGAAACCTCACTGTTGTGTTTGGTTATTTGGTTATCATCAACAACCTTGTGCAAAAAAAAGCTTGGCTTGAGAAGCTGGCTGCCCTGAAAAGGTAGTTGGGATCAGTAACACCTGTGCTGGAGTAGCTGCCACTTCCACCCCAAGCAGGTCCAAATCAGATGGGTAATCCCTTTACAAGGGCTTAGAAAGAAATCCTAATGAATAAGGATGTTTTTTGTGAAAGGTCTATAGGAGATAGTGAGAGCAGGTCAGTGATGGCATTTGGGACTCTACTTTAAAGCAAGATAAATTATAAAGCAATCTGTGGAGTGTGCCTTAGTGCTAAAGAAAACCAAGAAAGGAGCCTAGGACTCAAAGTTTTGTCCCAGAAATTAAAAGGTAACTCAGAAGGAACAGGGGTGAAAAGTGAACTGAAGAGGTGTGGTGGCAAAACAACTACTTTTGATTTTTGTGTGGATTCTTCTTATTGTGAAAGCCAATTAAACTCAGAAGATACGGCTACACTTACAAATTAATTTGAATTGATGAGGATCAATTCGAATTAAATTAAATGCATGGCCACACTTGCTTTCATGAATTCAGACTAATGAACTCCTTAGTTTGAATTGATGAAAGCTGACTTCAGAGTGGTAAAACCTCATTCAACTTTGAAGTAGCAGTCAATTCAAACCTGTTAGTTTGAACTGACCCAGTGTAGCCATCTCAATTCGAACTAATGGTTAGTCTGAATTGACCACAATTTGTCCTTCTCCTTCCCATGTTGCATGGCATCAGAAAGGGGAAGTGCCTGCAGGCACAGCGCTGACCACCCCCCCCAAGACATCCCCAGCAGCCACAGCATGTGGCAGGGGGCATAACGGATGGCAGAGGCCAGTGGCAGCACCCCAGCCAGTGCAGGTCCACGATCTGGGGCTACCAGGAGGTCCTCTGTCTCCTGGCCATCTGGGGGACTGAGGACATCCTCTCTCAGTTGAAGGCTATCCACCACAACTGAGACATTTATGGGGAGACTGCCATGGCTCTCTGCCCAGGGGCACCCCCAGACCAAGAAGCAGGTCCAGATCAAAAGAAAATCCCTCCGGCAGGACTATGCCAGGGTCTGGGAGGCCAGGGGGCACCAGGACCTGAAGCATGCAGGCATGTGTCCCTACTTGATGGAGATGGACCACTTCCTCAGCAACAAGCCCTCTGGGCTGCCTGCCAACATGGTGAACAATGCCGATGTTCCCTCCATGGTGGCTCTGGAGGAGGGGGAAGCTGCTAATATCAATGCCCCGACAGATGTCGATGTAAGCAGCCCAGAAGCAGGGCCACCACCTGTCCGCACCCCAGCCACCATCTCCCAACTCTTCCCCACAACTGAGGAGGCACCCACAACACTGGTGGTGCTGGAGGAGGAGGGCCCCAAACCGAGGAAGACCTTGGAGAGGGCACATCCCACTAGACAATGGCAAGACCTGTCGGTAAGTGTTCCCTCCCTTCCTCCATGCGGCCATGGCTGCACCTGCCTATGACACAGGCAGGGTCCTGGCCACAAGGGGAGGGACACAGAGGCTGTCCCATGGGGTAGAGTGATGGCAAGCCCTGTGGCATGGGGGAAGCTGACTCAAGCAGGGCAGGGGTCTGTCAGCAAGGGACTGGGAGGAACCAGGAGGTGCGATGTTGAGGGGAGACCATGTGCAGCCCTAAACACTAGCACATGACCTCAAGAGATGCCCAGGTGCCATGCCAGGCTCAGTGTTGCCCACCACTGTGGGCACCACGCCCGACCCAGCCCACATGGCTCAGCCGCATGTACCTTGGGGGCCCTGTCCCACAGGACATGGATTGGGGCTCAAGGGAACAGTCAAGGAACAGCTGCTTGCTGCCGTCAGGCCACACACAGCACTAGCCACATAGCCCAGTGGTACTAACCCTGTTCTCTCTCCCTCCCTCCAACACATGCAGCCAGCCTACACTGTGCTGCAAGGAGCCCGCCAGCTATCACCAGGAGGAGGAGGAGGGGACTCTGAACCCGTGATGACTTCCTCCTTGAACTGATTCATCTGGGCCGGGGGGCCAAGGAGGGTGTGTGGGCCTGGTGGGGGCAGGTGTTAGCCCACCAGAGATCTGCCCTGCACCTGCTAGAGAGGGCCATGGACCTGGATGAGCAGCGCATCATCACCCAGGAGAGCCAGAGCCAGGCCCTTGAGCATGTGAGCCACGCCCTCACTACCACTGGTATGGCCTCCAGAGCAAGGTGGCTGGCATACATTGGCTGGTGGACCACTTTGCTGGCCCTGCTTCATAAGCCATGGGAGCAGAGGGTAGGCAGCATCCCCTGCAAGAAGGATGGGCACCCACACATCCCTGGTGGTCATGTCATGTGGTTGGAAGAAGGTGCCTGCCTGCTTTCATCTGTACAGGCCCAAGTTCCACAGCATGTGAGCATTGTGAGCCCTCCTCAGCCAGCTGACACAGATGTTTGTGAAGAGGCCCCATTGATTGACAAGGGCCTGCAGGAGCACAGAGTAGTAGCCCTTGCAGTTCCAGTACTCCGTGGCTCGGTGTGGTGGGGCTCAGACAGGGATATGTGTTACGTCGAAGATGCCCATGCAGTTGGGGAATCCGAGGGTGTGTAGTCCTGCAGGTTGCCAGGAGTGACCAGGCGGGCTAGCAGGACCTCACTGATTGCCTGCAGACCTGCTTGATGGGAGCCCCCACACTGGGCTTCCCAATCCCAAATTGGTGTGTGACTGACCAGTAGGCATCCGGGATGGCCATCTTCCTCAGATCAACAGCCACACTCTTGTCCACAGGGAGGGCGTCTGAGATGGGTGTCCTATCGGTGCATCAGTGGGGTCAGCTCATGGACCAGCTCTGGGAAGGTCTGCTTCCTCATCCAGAGATTCTGCTGCCACTGGTCGTCGTCCCAGGTGGTCAGGACAATGCAGTCCTACCAGTCACCACTGGTTTCACATGCCCAGAAATGACGGGCCACAGATAGCAGCAAGGGTGACTGTGGCAGAAGGCAGGGCCAGTGTCGTAGCAGTGCTGGTGCCTGCCTCTGTGCTGCCAGGGTCCAAAAACACCATGCAAGAGGCAACCAGAGCACTGGACAGGGCACCTCAGCAGCAAGCTTCGGGAGCTGGGCCCAGTCCATGACCGACTCGCTCTGTCGCTTGCCAGCCATAATGGGCAGGGGGCTGAGGCAACTTCCTGCTTTTATGTGATTGGCTGTGGCACTGACCCCTTTCAGGGGCCATCTTGTCACACGTACCATGTGCCCCTCTTCCAGTTCAAACTAGCAAGTCCTGTCCATGGACATGCTAGTTTGAATTGGATTTCCTAGTGTGGCCATGTTAATTCAAATTACCTGTATTCAAACTAATCATTATTAGTTCGAATTGATTACTTCAAATTCAGTTAATTTGAATTAACATCCTAAGTGTAGACATACCCAGAGGGACTGAATTGTGGGCTGAACCCTTGGGAGAGACAGAAAACCCTAGGAAGGAGAAAACTTAAACAGGACGTTCCATGGGGCTGGTATAGCCACTGATGTTTGGCTAAAAATCTTAGTATGTCTTCTCAGCAAATTCACAAGATGTGATATTTTTTTCCTTATGTACTTTTAAACTCTTTGAGAAATGGTCTCTCTCACAACAGTTTAAAAATTCAGCTGTTTTTGCTGTATACCTGTTGAGAATGGGTAGCAGAATTTTACCATATAAACATTTTTTTTTTGGACAGCAAATGCAAATAATGACTGAAGGCTTTGGCTCAGACTTCTCAACACTGCTAAGCTGAAAGCATTCAGAATTAAGCTGGAAAACCAACACCATAAAACTGGCTTTATAATAACGAGACACTTTAAAAATAATACAAAGGGGTTCTTTTTATTGTCCTTGTGTTGTTGGCATGTACAGGGTTCGCATTTTTTTTTGTTTTTCCCCTCTGTGAACATGAAGACCAGGTACTTGGTTATCTAAAAACGAAAGCTGAGCTTTGCTGACCTGATTCCAGCAGCTGAGGCTTTAAGGGAAAATACCAGCTATGACGAGATGTGTAGTAAGATAGTGAGAGTTGGTAATGTTGTTTGCCTTTTTTCACCCACATGTGCAGGCACAAATATGCAGCTAGTCACTTTTGAGCAGAGATCAAGCATGGAAAACTTTGGCTCCAAGGGTGAATATTTCTGTAAGTTATTAATGTGTTTTAATATACAGTTATCTCTCACGGGAGGGGAATTAAATCCTTAACCTTAGCCAGTAAAATAGCTCCGATTACATAATATCATCTGTGCCTAATCTCCTTTCCTCCCTAGATCACACAGACAATATAGAGCTATCTAGCTCCCTGTTTATATGGCTCTATATCACCATTGTACCTGAGCTCAGAACAAATATTTAAAAACAGAAATAACAATATCAATCACTTTCTCTCTTGCTGCTTATTCTGTAGAATAAATTGTGTGAGTAGTTTATAGGTTTGGTTTTTATGTATATGTGTAAAACTTTCTGAGGGAAAAGCTAAACTGGAAAGATGAGTTTTGGATTTTGCTCTGATTTCATCTGGGGTCATTCTTCACTCTTCTGAGAGTGATTTACGTAGGGCTGGTCCCAGTGATATTATCTTTCCAATATGAGCCTCCCTCCATTGTTTGGCAGTTTCATTGTTCCAGTGGAATATGCTGCTGGTATGGGAAGTGGTGCTTGTGGAGGGAGAGGCAGGAAGCTCAGGTGCTGGATGCTGTATTTAGTGAGGGGATCCAGTCATTACTGAAAGGTGATTTTACCTCTGTAAAAACAGCTGCTGAAATGTTTTCATTTCAAACCCTTAACAAAAAAATGGAAAAAGGTGACCAAGGACTAACAAGCAGGGTATCAAAACATGGGGGGGGAGCTAAACATTTTTAATTCTCAAAATATTGCATGAAACTTTGAAGTCTTCAATATTTTCAATCTTTCTGTGTAAGCGTTCTCAAATGACTGTAATGGAAATGTTACCATTAAGCTCAGACTCACTGTCCTACTCCCTGTGAATCTACCCTGAAGTAGATGAGCTACACATGCACATAAGCAAGGCTGCAGGTAGCAGTCCATGCTTTGGTTTGTGCTAGCTTCCCTCATGGCCATGTTCCCAGCCAGCTGGACCACCTGAAGATGAGAGTGCTGAAAGTCACAGGCTGAAGGTTTCAGTCTTTCCCACAAAAAAAGAGACTAATCCTATTAGGATAAGAATGTGATGTTCAGAAATAAACCAATAACTGCTAATTGTAAGCAAGTATTTTAAAGGTTAGAACATAATTTAAGTAGTGGAAGGAGAGAATGCACTCTGATGAAGGAAATGAATGGTATCATGCATGGATAGACCATCCAGGCAGAAAAGGAGAAATCCAAGGAGGGAGTCTTCAGCGATGGTAACATGTAGGAGAGAGGACAAGCAACTAGTGGTGGAGATCTTAAAAATAGTAAGAGGAAATGGAGAATAACTCAGAAACATGAAAGCCCAAGAAAAGAGAAACTGTTTTTAGGAAAAGTGAGTGGACAACTGTCAAAAGGAGTCTAGAAATTAAAGAGTAACAGTGACACAAGACCAAAGGTTCTGGGGTTTGCCCCTGAGGAGTATCTTATTTACCTCAAGAAAGAGCAGTTCAATTGAGTGGTGAGGTTAGAACTGAAGAGGAATAGATCAAGTGAAGGGGGAAGAAGGAAGAGCAAGCAAGAAAAATTAAGGAGCTGAGGCTATGTTCACATGTAAACTGTTGTTTTGAAATAAGTTAATTCAAATTAAGGGAAAAGCTCTAAGCGAAATAGCATGTCCAAACACAGGACTTGCTATTTTGCTTTAGGAGAGGGGCACCATGGGAGGTATGGCAACATGGCCCCCTCCCTGGGCCATGCCCCCACCAAATAAAGGCTAAAAGGAAGGCACCCTGGGAAGGGGAAGGGCAAAAGTGTTATTTCGAAATAATGGTTATTTCAAAATAACACCTCCGAACAGCACTGTTTCGAAACAACCATTTTGAAACAACGGCTATTTCGATTTCATGCAAGGTTTTACTGTTTTGAAACAATGGCCATTATTTTGAAACAACGGGGTCCCGTTGTTTTGAAATAACAGAACATCATCTGGACATAAGAAATTTTATTTCGAAACAACAGCTGTTGTTTTGAAATAAAACTCTAGTCTGAACACAGCCTGAATGACTAGCTTATTAGGAGAATTCCCTCAAATAGATTTACCAAAGTAGAACAAATATGTTGTAGAGGAAAATTCCAGGGAATGGACATGAAAGTCTAGCATGTATCTTACACATCCACAGAACTATAGAAATTAGAGATGGAAGTCCCAGAAGTCCCAGAGGGTAAGCTGAGCAGGAACACTTAGTGGAAGCTGCCACTGGAAGCAAAGTTGCAAAGGCTAAAAAGAAGTGTTCTCACCATTGCAGCTGGGACTGGATGAATATCTGAGCTGGACTAATTTGCTTTTGCTCAGAAAAGGAGAGAGAACAATAGTGTTGATTTCCAATTAGCTGGTGTAGATCTAAGTAGCGTAAGAAGCCACACTGAACAGCTCAATCCTCCTCACTATCTCCCCCAACACACTCTTTGTTCCAGCAATCGTTCACAGTGAAATTCTAGACAGAACAACTAATAGAATCACAGCAGTCTATCTATATTATAACAGGAGGAGACTGTGATTACTAGAGAAGTTAAACAACTCAAAATTAAGTGTTGCTTTGGCTGTTCCAGAGAAGTTGAAAGACCTCAATAGGCTTATGCATTCTCAGCATCAAAACTACCCACTGCCAATAGAATTTCTGTAGCTTGCTATCCACAATAATGCTCTCCTTACTCAAGGGGAAAAAAAACTGGCACAGTCTTCATTACTGAGACTCTCTGTCAGTATTGCAATCCCCCCGATATGCACTATAACAATGGTATCAACATGACTTCAACTGAATCACCAAGTAGTGTATGTGGACAGATTAAGTAGTAATAGACACTACCTAGTGTTACTGTTGTTTTTCTGGCAAAATTTTGGAGTGGTGGCAGGTGGCATTTCTTTTTCAGTTGGTATTTTTCCTCATCCTTTGTACAATCTGATGGTATAATAAATTTAAGAACTCACTGTTACATGTTTAACATGAAAGGGAACTCTATATTTGTTACTTAATGCTCACTTTTTACCAATACAATTATATTTAAATGCTGTCATCCAATATAAACCCAATAGTCTACCTTGTCTTGTAAATATACATGAAGATTAGTTGACTAAACTACAACTTTTTTTTAAAAAAGTCTGAATTTAGAATCATTACTTTGTATCTAGTGTTGTCATAGGAAACTGTTGATTAAAGAAAATTAATTATTAACTGCTACTTTTTGATGTCAAGCATTCTGTAATTGCACCAAAAAGCAATTACTGTTCAGAATGTTAACTTTTGCTACCTACATGTTGTTTCTTTGGTTTCTGCATCACATTGTGCCCTTCAGTGAGGTACCAGTAAAATCTACTGGAGTGCAGAGGCTGCTATGAGCCCCATGCACTGCCTATTTAAATCCTTCATGTGGGTCCTCTGTACTCGGGTAAAATTCATGCATTCCTACCCACAATTTCACATACAATTTACTATCCACTGATGTAACCTGGTATAATAAATGAATATTTTCAATGCTGTCAGATGAAAGACTGTAGGAAGTTATAATATTCACGTTTCTAATTATAGCCTTTTTTTTAGCACAAGGCAACTTGCTGCATGCTGTATTTCCCTCATTCTTCATCCAAGTGTCATAATTACTGAGGTCTGGATCTAACAACATGCCTAATCCAAAGTCTTTCAGGGCCACCTAGTGTTCACAATTGGGACTTTTTAAAAAATATAATGTGCCACGGGTTCTCAAAAACTTCATTGCACTGCAACCCCCTTCATATAAAACAAATTATTGTATGATCCTGTGAGGAAGGAACTGAAGCCTGAGCCTGAGTCCCACCACTCTTGGGCAAGATGGACCTAAGACAAAGCACTTCAATTCTGGGTGGGAAGGAGGAGCTGTAATCTGAACCCTATGCCCAGGGCTGAAGCTCTTGGGCTTCAGCTTCGGCCCTGGGCCCAAGCAAATCTAACACCAGCCCTGTGGCAGCACCATTAAACCAGGGCTGTGACACTCTGTGGGGTCCTGATCCACAGTTTGAGAACCGCTGATCTATTAGTTCCTCCAGAAGACAGTAGACAACAAAATGTCTATTTAGTCAGGAAAGAAGCATGTTTTCTCAAAGATTTGCAGTTTGGAAACTTATATGTGCTATCTTAATGATAGCACCACACAGTACTATGAACAACAAGTAGTGTATTATATGTACAGTGACCCAGATCTTGTTTCCTTGACCAAGCCTGAGTAAAAAGGCTTGGTCTGGGGTATCTCTGCAGCATTCAGGGGTGATAGAAAACCCACGGGTGCAGTAATCTTTGCAGTTGTGTTCCATCCATCCCAGCTCCACAGTGTTTTAGGTGATTCCATCCTAGATCAATAGGTCAACAAAGAGACAGGGTGGTCCAGCAATGAGAGCACTCACCTGGCATATGAAAGACCTACATTCAATTCCTTGCTTCCAACCTGCCCCCCTTCCATCCTTCCTATATTACTTTAGGCAAGTCTCTTCATCCTTCTGTTCATTAGTTCCCAATGTGTAAAATGGGCATCCAGTAGCACTTCCCTCTCTCATGGGGGAGCTGTGAGGATAAATCTGTTAAACAATGTAAGGGGCTCAGACTAGAAAAGAACATCTAAGTACAATAGATAAGTAGAATCTACATAGCCCTAAATCAGTAGGTCCCATTACTAGGTTTTAGAGTAGATTGGGTAACAGAATGCACACAAAGACATGGACAAGTACACTAGGCCGACTCCCTGTCAGAAAGGGCAATTTCACAGGATTGTTTGGCAAGCTCTGCCTCAGTAAATATTACCAAAAGCCAATGCTGATTACAAACGTTATGTGTTTTAACACAGGTTCATCTAAAAAGGTGGAGCATAGGATAAGTTCAGCCAAATGAGCATTATTTTTTTTTGCAATTTTGAAATGTTTTCTTTGCTTCATGTTGTTACAGCAATATTTCATTACCATGCAAATACCACTACATGATGCATTACTAGCATGCACTTTTCTCATCAATGAAATTTCCCTATTTATGCCATTTTCTTGTATTTCTTGTTGTTGGAATACTTCTGATTATCAAGCAGTAAATTAAGGGGCACTTGCTGCATTCTCACAGTTGAAAGCCCCATTTCATTTCATAGTCTGTAATTATTATCCACTGAAAGAGCAATGGGGAATGAAAAGGTTGTCCTGCCAAAAGTAGTTCAATCTTTAAACAAATTCTACCAGCAAGTCTACCCTTGGACATTCAGCCATAGGTGGACTCAAGCAGAAAAGAGGGTCTGACTGACTTAAATGGGACCAGGACTAAGGCTACATCCAGAATGATCCCTGAAGGGCAGTGAAAATGACAAACCAACACCAACCTGCTGCATGCTCATTACACATGGAGATCTCTGCGGGCATGTAAATAGTAACAAGAATATTAACTAGTTGAGATGAGGTAAGAATAAATGTTTTTAAAATATATTGCACTTTTTCCATCTCCATAAGCAACATGGAGAATGATGTGTTATAAAATAGAGCAAATGTGTCCTCCTAACAATTAGTATCTCATTGATCTTATATTTTTATTTCCTAAACTACAACACAAGGAAAGACTTTTGGTTCCCTTCAACATATAAGAGGATATATCAGAAGCATGATTTCTCTGCCTTTACTTCCCCACAGACTGCAATTTGTTCTTCTATCATTTCTCCCTTATTAATACAGTAGTTATCTTTATCCAGTATAGCACCTGATCCCCAGCTAGTACAGGATGGCATTCTGCTTTTCACACAACTCTTTTTCAGTTGGCAAGTAAGTGTATCATACACCTGCAGTTCACTAACGTTCCCTCAGAAAAATTCTCTTCTCATTTTAGTAGTAAGGGGCCCAACAAAAATCCCGGATCCAAAAACTCTGATAATCTATTCCCTTTTCTTTCATGGCCTTCTCAACAACTGCATAATTTCTGCAAAGTTCTGGGATCCCCAATTTCCAAAGGAAAAAATGAGAGACCCACATAAGACCCCATGTCAACATATTTATAGACAGGCACGTCCTACTGTAACTAAAGTAACTGCACTTCATTAGAAGCCATCAGAGACACAGGAAAAGACTTGGGAGGATACAGCAGCCTACAGTAGGTCAGAGAAACAAAGACACTAATAAAGAAGACAGATGATCTGCAGTGCTTACTCCTGCAGCTGCCGTACAAACTGGGATATGAGTCCCTCCTCTGAAATCATTAGGGGATACACCAGCACTTTTGGAGCAACTAATATCGTCACCTTATAGGCACTACCCTGAAAGCACCCTCGATCAGGATCCATAAAGCATTACATAACATGGAGGTGCAATACCTTCTGGAACTTCATTTGGCATCATTGATAGTCAGTTACAACACTCTTTTTGCACCTAGGATTCTAAAACCATTTTTAATGAGAAAACTATAGTGGAAGACTTCTCAATAATTATCTCTATATTTGAGGTACACTAACATGAAGAAACAATGACATCTTTCCTTACTAAAAAGAATTGGAAAGGCTGAACTGAACTAATCCCCAGCATATGTATTTTGCTGCTGCCTCTGCTTTCTGTGCAAGCTTTGTCTCATTGACAGTTGCTGTCACTGGTATCAATAATTTAAAGCCACAGACACTGGAAAGCTGTAAATAATTTAAAAAATATAATCCATGTCCATCCCTATTGCTGGAGATCAGTTGGGATCCAAATTTTTGTACAATTTTATTTATACTGAGAAACTCGCACAATAGATAACCAACAGAAGCACCTAGAAAACAGGTCTGAATAAAATCATAAAGATAATACTGTCATGTTCTGTTCCACAGAGCAGAGACCTTGCTGTACTGCTGAATTATTTTTTTCAGCCACCCAACAGTCATGATTGTTCTGTGCTAGTAAAATACAGCTCATCTAAACAGCAGGCTCTGAAATTCTGTTTGTAGGAATAGTCCATTGAAGAATGGTGGGCATCATTAAGTCATAGAAAAGTCTTAAATAAATAATAATTTGACAAAGACCAAACAGATACCTTACTGCTCATAGGAATGTTATACAAAAATATACAGAGTCAAAGCAAGAGTGAAAGATGTTGAAACTCACAATCCCTACTCCAACCAGCATTTTAAAAAAAAATACTCTTAAAGATACACATGGCTTAAAATGCTTTTGAATTATTTTTCTCTTCCCTTCACACTGAGAAATTATTGCCAGTCATAAAGGAACCTTACTAAGTTTTCCTTACAAGACAGTTTTCTGATAAGGATACTCATCAGTAAGCCTCAGTTTTTTATCTGACACAAGATATCACTAAAACAGCTCCTAACTAGTCACTTGAATCTGAGTTTTATTGGGGACACTTTAACTTTCCCAAATTACAGGTATGTTTGAGCTTGCAGAATGCCAGGTGGCAGTAGCTGCTTTCATTCTGTTGCAGAAAGAAAACCTTATGGCTCATTTTTTGCAATTTTTGCTCATGTGAGTAAACTTACTGATAACAATGGGAATAACTGCATGACTATGTTTTATTTGTGTGAATAAGAATTGCTCAGCAGGGTCCCTGGTCTTTTAATAATGAAGTATCTAAAACTCTCCTGCTCTGTACATTGGGGGTTATTTTAAGAAACAAAAATGTGAATTTTTCAAAACATGAATGCTTCCGTTTAATAGAAAATCCTGGGGAAAACGTTGTCTATCCACGAAATCTTTGCCATATTTTTCTGCAAATTGTTACAGTAAATTTCACAACCCTGCAAAGAGCAAGTGCCTTGCATCAAACACATAGTAAGATAGCCAAAAGACGGTAAACTAAAATATCTGCAAGAGCAATAAACATCTGTAGGTATGGCAGGGGACTATCACACAAGCTTCTAATGATCCTGTGGGTTTCAATTTTTTTATTTTCTACAGCTTTTTTTTCCCAAATTCTTTATTGCAATTACTAGAATACCAGTGTCTGTGAGGTTTTCCCTTTTCTGTCAATACAGCTAAATCAAAATGAGGGTGGCTCTATACCTACATAGTAAAATTAAATGTTTGAATCAAATGCAAACCTTTTGTATAAAGCTGCTATTTATTTGAAAATAATTTATTGTTATTACTTATTTCCTTTCAAATTGACCAAATTTGGTGTTACCTTGTTGAGACTTTCTCCATTCTGAAATGTGCTCTACTCTGGTTGTTATGTTCAGTCATGGCCAAATTGCAGCTCAGGAGCCACATGTGGCTCTTGAATGAAAAATTGTGGCTCTCAGAAGAATGTCAGCAAATCAATTTAGGAAAGCAGCCCCAGCCTAGGAGTTCAGGAAGTGGTTGGGACAGTGGGGAGAAGTGTGGCATGGTTGGGGACGGCGGGGAGAAGTGCAGCATGGTCAGGATTTTAAAACACTCACCACTAGCCTGTAGTCTTCCACATCAAGCAGCAGTTAAGTTTTTACTGTGTAGGCCTAATCTTCATGGTAACTTTAAGTAATTATAAGAATCTGACATAAATAGGATAGATATTTGTCCTCTTTTTACAATAAAATTAAAGCGTGCAATGAATTTTAAACTTAGTAATTTTGGAGAAGTTAAACCTTATGGCTATAGGCCTCAGTGTGGCTCTCAAAGGTTTAATAATCAACTTGCGGGGCTCTGGAGTTCCATAAGTTTCACCACCCCTG